>MNCI01016960.1:4029-62443 GCA_015680685.1 Gnetum montanum | reverse complement strand
AGATTACTTCATCATTGCAGCATTCACTTTGTTATTTATTTAATTAATTGTTATTTATTTAAATGTTATTTACTACTTTCTCTCTCATCCTTATCTCCTAGTAACGCGGAATGAGTACGACTTGATTACAAGCATTTAAGTGTGACTACTTGGTATCCCAGTGGCGTACCTAGGATCTGCGCTTGGTAATCCCAGTGGTAGTCATGCACAAAGTCCAAGCTATGTATGGATAATCAAGGAACGGTTGCTTATCGCATTTAGGATAGATTAGATTTTCTTACCCTTTCCTACTAGCTTAGCTTAGTTAATATTACATTCCACTGCCTTCAGGAGTAGCATTAGATTAGGAACATATCATACACCTCACTATGGACTAAACCATACGTGACAAATATAATACTAGTCTAGGTGGGAAGACAATGAACTGTGACCTAAGGTTAACGATCTAGGTGCCACAACTAGTCCATCTGCAGAGTTCGACCGGATCGCACATGAAAATGCTTGTATTCGTATGGTTGAGTGTAGGGGTATCTTGCCACTCATCACTAGGTATTATGAAGGTTCATTAAAGACTTTTTAAAAATTACTAAGTCTTTTATAAACTCCTAGAAAAAGATGTACCTTTCAGTTGGACTAATGAATGTCAACAAGCCTTTACTGAGTTAAAAGGGAAGGTAGCTTTAGCCTTCATACTCAATGCACCAAATTGGAATTTTTCCTTTTGATATAATGTGTGATGCTACCAATATGGCTATGGGAGCAATACTTGGGCAATATATAGAAAATAAACTAAGAGTAATTTCCTATGTGTCTAGGAGTTTTGGACTAAGCCCAACTAAATTATACAACTATTGAAAAATAACTTTTAGCAATCATATATGCCTTAGAAAAATTTAGGCATTCCTTAATAGGCTATAAGACTAGGGTATACACTCATCGTTTAGCTATTAAGCTCCTAGGCAACAAAAAGATAGAGAATGTTAGAATAATAAGTTGATGCTTATTGCTTCAAGAATTTAATCTTGAAATACTTGACAAGAGAGGTAGGGATAGCATTGCAATAGATAACCTCTTTTGATTAGAAACATTATAGGAAAATAGAACATAAGGTCAATTTAGTCAAAAATTCCCTAATGAACAAATTTTCCTAGTCAAGAAAGACAAATGGTTTGCTAATATAGCGAATTATCTTATCACACTAAAGATACAAAACCATTAGAATCAAGAGTAAAAGAAATCTTTTTTAAAGAATGTATCAAAGTATATTTGGAGTGAGCCTCACCTATAGCATATAGGATGAAATAGCTAGAAGATGTGTTGTAGAAGATGAATAATAAGAAATTCTCTATATCTATCATGATGATCTTGGAGGAGGACACTTTGATAGCAATAGAACAACATTAAAAATATTACCAGCCAAAATTTTTTTAAAGATGATCAAACTTATGTTTAAGCATGTGATAGTTGTCAATGTATAGGGGAAATGTTCAAAAGGCAAGAAATGCCACTTAACCCCATATTAATAACAAAACCTTTTAATGTATGTAGCATAGACTTTTTAGAACCATTTCTACCTTCAAATTAATGCTAATATATCTTAGTTTATATAGACTATGTAACTAAGTGGGTAGAGGACAAGGCGACATCAACAAATGATGTTAAGGTAGTTGTTAACTTTCTAAGAAAACATATGCTCATATGATTTGGAATTCCATTTGTGCTCAAAAGTGATGAAGAAACCTAATTTGTAAAGAAGGTCATGGAAAAATTCCTTGGGAGTAGTGGAATCTAACATAAAATAGCAATTGCCTACCATTCTTTAAGACTAACTAATCAACTTAGCTTTAATGAGCAATTAAATAAGGATGACCCAAATACATGAACTCGATGAAGTACGTATGCATCCAATATATATACAATAAATAATTAAGAAACAAATACAGCTCATGCATCATAAACTTATATGAAATACGAAAATTTCAGAAGGAGACAGTGCTACTCTATAACATAAGGAGACAGTAAACTTACAACAAAGTTCCCATAAATGGAAAGGTCCTTGCCAGGGTGTCAGTGCCTCTCGGGGCTGTTCAAACTTTATCCCTAATAAAAGGAAACTATCTATATTGTATATATTGTTACTAATTATCTACCTAAAATTATTTAGACTTACTAAATAATTCTGCAGGCTAGGGGGCGCCGGACCCGGAATCATTTAGAAACTTACTAAATATGATTAAGTTATGTGGAAACCCTAACTTGTACGCCGTGCAATGGAAAGTCTTCAGCAACATCCATTCCTCCGTACGTGACTTACTGACAGCACCATCTGCATGTGTATATAATTAACATACACGTATGTACCTGGTAGTAGCTGCTGAGCTGAGTTGCCTGAAGGTTCAAATTCATTGATTATCATATTCTGTTTGTAAATCTCTCAACCCCATCGTTGATATTTTTATTTTTTGTAATTGTATTTAATCTGTATGGATGATTATCATGTAACTGTGTATTAATCCTCCAAATACATCTTCAAAGTAGCCAAAGGTCATGTATATGACTGACACAATTATTTTATGTGTTAAAATGCTTGAATAATGTCTCTCTATTTGGACACTGTTTGCTCAGATTCAGACGCTGAAAATAGTGTACTTCTTTTGTTTTCAATTTTGGATACTTTTACAGTTGCAGAAATTGTGTACGCAAACGGGTTTACTTGTGTTGACAAAATCCAGTAGACACGGTGAAAAACCATGCATCTAGTTAACATCCTAAAAGCCTGTATGCTATTGCTGATACTTGAATTGCTTGTATCCCTTATATACATGGATATATACTGTGTTATAAACAGAAAACAATTATAACAAACAGACGACCTAGGCTAGGCACAAGCCAATGTTAAAGATCAAATGTACACCCATTCATGAAAAGCTTCACCTAAACCTTGTAGCACAATGAAATGAGACAGGCTGCACATGATTTACGATGTTGCATTCCAACTGGAAAATCTGCATTGCAACGGTTTTCCTTTGAAAGAAGAAACTTGCATAAGCATAGGTTTGACTTAGAGAAAGAAAAAAATTTTGCTTCATGACTACAGCAATTTCATGGTTCATGAAAAGAAATGAACCGTGTAAACTAAGTTACAAAATTTGTCATTTTAGCATAAGGTTGTTTATCGATGTTGATGTCAACACTCCCATATCAACGTCTTTATCTTTCTCTTTTAATAACCACAATAAAAATCATGCAAGTAGTGGGTGTCTAAACTATTAAGTGAAAATCATTAATAATGGCGGTTACAATTATTAATGGTGGTGGTTACAATTATTAATAGTGGTAGAACCAATTATTAATAATGGCGGTTACAATTATTAATCTTGGCGGTTACAATGATTAATGATGGTGGTTACAATTATTAATGATGATGGTTATAATCATTAATAGTGGCGGTTACAATTATTAATAATGGCTGTTATAGTCATTAATGGCAGACGTTTCGGAAGTTATGGACATAGTGGGCACTTAAATTAGAGAACGTAGCATCGCAGCAGCTATAAAATAGAGTCTGGAGGGGGGTTCTAGGGATTATTGAGAAGAGAGGTTCCAAAATAGGCTCTGGTTTTTAGTTTGAAGGGGCATCTTTCTCTCCACTAAGCAGCACTTTCCTCTTTTCTTTTCTTTTCATTACAGGATTTTAGTTGATCTTCGAGGGGGATCCAAAATAGGAGCCAACGACTCATAATTTGATCCTTGTGAGTTTTCTCGGTGACGGTAGGAGGGTTCTTTCTCTCTCTTCTTTCTATCTGTGACAACGCAGGCAGCGTAGCCCATGTATAGGATGTAAGATGTGCAATTCTCTTTGGGCCAACGACTTATCTCGGTGGTGCAGACGTGGGTGGACAATCTTCCTCTCTACAGTAGTACACAAAAGGTGGTAGATGACACCAGGCTTTAAGAACTGCAGTTGCTGCCTTGTGAGGACTGTGGTGGGCAGTTTCTCTTTCTCTCTCCCTCTCTTGTGGCGATCGTGGCCTTCTTGCCCAATAGTGGACACCATCAATAGTCACAGACCAACAACGTTAGCGAGACAAGGAAAAATTCAGTTCTTTTAATTATTTATTGTATTGAAAACAATTATTTAATTTAAATTCCATATTTATTTCTAGTTTATTATATGCAAAAGGCCATGTAGCCCTCTCTAGCGGAGACTATTCTCGGGTTTCCATACCCATGCAGGAGGTGCTTTAGGCAATAGTCTCCTAAAACGAGTTTTCTTCCCCAGTGTTGGTGTGACCAAAACTTATGCATCAACACCTTTTTAGCGGTAGAAGGAGGGCCTTTCTCCTGCCTTTTTGTTTATAAGCTTTTCTTGCCCTTTTTTAAGCCATTGTTATCCCATTTTCTGAAATATTTATTTTCTATCCTTTTTCAGTCCTTTTTTTTATTTTTCAAATTTTTTTATTTTTCAAAAATTTCATTTTCCTTGTTTCAAACTTGTTTTATTTAAAATTTCTATTTTCAACCATTGTCTTGAAATTTTTTTTTAAAGAATTTTCAAGCCCTTTATTTCTTGTTCTTAGAAGTTCATTTCTTGAAAACTTTCGGGTCTCATCACCCATTTTTCTTTAATCTTTTTCCTTGTTTTTTTTTTTAAAAATCCTTGTTTACAATCCCATTTCAAATTTGTGTTTTGGCAATCCTTACCTTAGTCCTAGGTTAGGTAAGGTGGTTTTATTTGATTATGCAATTTTAAGTTTATTTTCCTAAAATCTTGCATTTTACTATTTTCCATTTTAATTTTATAAGTATTGCAATTTTATAAATTTATTATTATTTTTTTTCAAAAATTATTATTTCAATATTTTTTTTCTTTTATGCAATTTTATAGTTTTATATTTTATAGTTTTGTTTTATGAGTGAACTCTCTTCTATTTCTAACTAACTAGTCACTCGTCTCTTCGCATTAATAAAACAACAAGCCTCACGTTTTCCAAGTTTTATTCCTAGGAGAGCTCGGACTAGGATGGTAGCTAATCAACCCCCAGATTTCTTGGTCAGTAACCCCTTTAACTTTACTAACTACCACGACATCCCAAGGTCACTTCAGAACATAAATTTGTTCTATGATCCCACAAACCCTTCAAGTGATGCCTGTCAACATATATAATGTTTTGAAACTTTACTAAGCATCCACAACATTGTCCAAAATGATGTGGCATGTAGAGTATTTGTGACAACTTTCAGAACCAAAGCAATTCAATGGTTTCTGATGCTCCCCAATGCCTTCATTAACACATGGTAGGAGTTCAAAAATAAGTTTTTGACTCAATTTGAAAAATTCACAAGCCCTTCCATAGCATCTATTAACTTCACTAGCTTAAGAAGGCTACCTAGGGAAAATGCTAAGGATTATAACCTTAGATTCCTTTACCACCTGGCCTATGTGCCAAGTGAGATGCGTCTACAACCCAATGGCATCCTCAACTTTTACCTCTCTACCATTGACCCATTCTTTGCCTATGTCATCAAATCGGACCCCAACATAACCAAAATATAAGGGGCAATGGCTAAAGCTATGGAGCTAGAACAAATTACCCTTATGAACAACATTCAAACCTAGTTTGGAATGATGAGTGTTAGCAACCCTATGCAACATACTCCTGTTTCTCTACCAACTTTTCCAATGACCAACACTATGTTCCAAACTCCTGTTCCCCTTCAAATGACTCAACCTACAAAGAGCTATTTTCAAGGTCCCACATTTTCTCCATTCCTACCATCTAACACTGGTTTGAATGAGGATCAATCAAAGGCCTTAATTCAGTCCATCATAAACCCAAACGAGGTACCTAATCCTACTAAACCCCCAACTCAAACTCAAGATCAAATGACCCAAATATTAAATTCATTTCAAAATTTTTTTAATGAAGTAGTTGAACTAAAGCAAAACAACAACAAGGGTCCTATACAACCAGAAAAGTCAAGTTCATCAACCAATGATGATTATTGCCACCTCCATAACACTAGGCAACATTCTGAGAAGACTTGTCCCGAAATTTTAGCATTATTTGGCAGCGTACGCTGTCGAAGTCTTTGCCAGAGCTCAGTGGCCAAGGAATCCTAGGTAAAGTCAAAGGCCAAGGCCATGGACTATTGTTGTCTATGTATGCCAAACTACATGGCCGCGATGGAATCCTCAAAGGCAAAGGCAAATGCAAAGGGCAAGGCCAGGGCGCCGGAACACAGCATCAAAATGGTTCAAAGAAATGATAAAACTGGTTTAGGGTATATATGTATGTATATACACATAATGATGAAATTAGTTTTTCTGTTTTTTTCCAATTTTGAATGCAAGCTTCAATATGAAGCCAAGTGTGCATTAAACATCAAATTAAATTTATGATTTGCGGCAGGCCTTGCAAATCCTTTTTCCTTGTGCATAGTGCCTCTATTCCCCTGCAATCACTGGAATTCATAGATTCCCACATGCATTTTTTCAAATGCCGTCCTGCTATTCGGTAGCACAGAGCCTCAACAATTGTGTCAGCCTGGTATAGCTTAAATTTACAATTATCATATTGTAAAGTATGTTTACAATAACTCTTTGATTACAATAAATCTTTGAAATAATTACTTTTTTGATTGGGTATCACAGCAAAAACGCCCGTGAAAATCTCAGTATTACAAACTCAAGCTCCCAGTAGAACTCTTTGATCCATGGTAACGTCAATTTTATAATGTTTTTGAAACCAAGTTCAATGTCAGCTTCTGGCTTACTAAAACCTTCGATCAGTAACATAAAATGAAAATGAAAATTAAATTATGATAGGGAAAATTGCAAGGAAGTTTATAAAATCTGATGGCCAAAATGAGAAGCAATGAGGATAAAAAAATGGGTTTAAATTTAAAAAATTAGTAAAGAAAAGAGATATGTATTGTAGTTAGACAAAGTATGTTTCCTTCTCTTTTTCATAATAATGATCAGTTAATCATCATTTGTCAGGACTATTTGGCAGCAGATATCAAATATAACATTTTTACGGAGCCATGCATGCATGCAAGAAAGCAAGAAAAGACCACCAATTCCAATTCCATCATCAATGTAACCAATACCTTCTTCAATGTTTGAAAATTGACGGTGCTCATCAATATGAAACCATTCAAAATAGGGAGGACGTCAGATTTTCCCTGCGCATGAAAAGGGCCTTCCACGAAATGGATATCCAATCTTTCCAGAATACGATCATCCCATTTCGCTGTTTGCCGTTTCAGGATCTCTGCGCTCGTTCTGAACCCGTGCAGTCCCAACACCTTCAATTTTGCCATCGAACATTTT
Source organism: Gnetum montanum (assembly GCA_015680685.1). Classification (NCBI taxonomy): domain Eukaryota; kingdom Viridiplantae; phylum Streptophyta; class Gnetopsida; order Gnetales; family Gnetaceae; genus Gnetum; species Gnetum montanum. Next base: position 55,107 of record MNCI01016960.1, on the reverse strand, counting down.
TTCAACGCCAGAATTTCAGATCTCAGCAAAGAAAACTAAACATGTCCCCTTTTTGGAAGGAATTTCTGTGAGATAAAGTAGAATTTCGAAAACGCACATGGTCCATGCGGCCGGTCGAAAAAAAAAAGCTTTTATTTATAACAAATAAACGGTAAGGAAATTAACATATCAAGAAGAATTATTACATAAACTGTGAGAACATAACCTATTAAGAAGACGAATCTGTTGAAGAATGGAAGGATATCGATTTTTCGCACGGTTGCTGATTCCTCTTAAAACTGCAACTTTAAAAGAAGTTATTGTAATTCAACGTGGGATGTTTGAGGAACAGTCTAAGCCATTCATTCGTTCATTCCTTGGATGTCGCTACAGTAAATCTTTAACCGCAATCAGAGTAACGTATACACTCCAATCCGTCTCTGCAATTACTTTCCGCAACTCGAACTGATACGAGAGGTTTTTCTTTTATAAAGAGTAAACGTAATGCGATGGTTAAAAATGTGATTCGGTTCACGCCGAGCCGGATGTAGCCAATGCTGGTCAAAAGCCCATCAAATTGATTCAAGGATTTGAACTACAATTGAAAATGAACACGATTTAAAGTAATTGCTCAGATTTGTCTGTAACGTAATCTTTTGAACTGACGGCAGAAGAACTGGGTTGACTTTGAAGATATAGTTCCACACGAACTACTCAATCTGCCATAACCACATTAATATAGACACGCGCCTCTCTCGACTGACGTCTGATATCTGATAAAATTGGAATCATACAGAGAAGATTTGCATGTCAAGGATGACACACAAAAATCGAGAAATAGGTCAAAAATGTTTTTTTTTTCAACTAAATAATCCTACCCCTACCGCCTAAATATTAAATAGTATCTAAAATTACCATCTGTGTTTTTGCTGTTTCCCTCTTGTTAAGCACGCACAGTTGCGATAAACTGTGCGAGTAAAAGGATGTTGAGATGTACACAGCCAAATAGAAGACTGGTAAAAGCTTACGCTTGCTTGATCGCTAGTATTTAATCTTTTTTGAGTGAAAATGGGAATAACAATCTCTCAATCTCTGAATATTTTCTAGCCTTACTAAGGCCTGAAGTTTGCCCTGTACAATTTTGGGAAATATGGGACTCCACAATCAGGGCCTTGCACATGGTAGTTAAATGAGGGATCAACACACGTGTCATTTTTTGATTGAAAAATATGTGAAGACGTCTTTATTCTTTATGAGTTGAGATCATAATGTAACAGATGTGAAGACATGGAAGTGTGAAAAATTAAGGATGATGACTAAGAGATTAAGATTGTGGATGAGTAGGGGTTGTGTTACTGGCCTAAGTTATCTTCCCTCAAAAAAACTAGAAAAAGAGATTAAGATTGTGGATGCATTTGCAAGAGGTTTTGAAAAAAACCAGGAAAAGAGATTAAGATTGTGGATGCATTTGCAAGAGGTTTTGAAAAGCTTGGTAATGGAATGAAATTGAAAAAGTTTAAATTAGCAGAGCTTTAATGGAGTATTATGGAAGGCTACATCTCGATTAAGAAGGAAGCAAGAAAGGACCAAAAAACAATTTAATCATGTTAGCCTTCATTTGCTTTTCATTACTCCAATTGTGTGTATACACAGAAGCTCATGACCTATATTTTGACATTGTGCCATAAAATGACACTAGGTTCACTTGTAAACAATGCAAGGCTACACTATATTAATCTCATGATGCTTAAGAAAACAAATAATTATTATGGTACTTTCCTTGTCAAAGGTAATACTACACCACATTCTACTCCATGTAATCTTGCAAGGCAAAAATTAAAAATTAATCCAAAATATATTTCCCAAACTTAAAAAACATAAAACTATCATAAAGAATTATTTAAAATAATTCTCAACTTAGGATTAAAAAAGATTGAAATCAAAAATCTATGATCCAAGGCAAAAAGTTTCTAGAGGATAAGTGAAAACTCAAAAAAAAAATCAAAAACCTAAATCTAATGTAAAAGATTAATTTAAAAATTCCTAAAAAGTCCAAAAAAACAAAGAATTATCTTTTAACCACAAATCCATCTACCAAATGTACTAAAATTTATTGGTTTTATTTATATTTTATACATTTTATTTCCATTTATATTCTACCAATTTTATGTCAAGCAGTGTTGAAATCTCTAAAACTGCAAGCCTTTTATTCAAGAGATAGCAATCTATTGAATTTAATTGAATCTTTCAAATAGAATAATAAAAATATCTTTCGAGTTTCAAAGTCTTGAAGATTCTCTTTGTTGCTATATAGACTTCTCAAAGTTGTATTAGACTAATGATGAGTGGAAAAATACCCTTACACTCAACCATACGAATATGAGTGTTTTCACGCGCGATCCAGTCGAACTCCGCAGACGGACTAGTTGTGTCACCTAGACAGATAGCTTGAGGTCGCAGTTCGTTGTCTTCCCACCTGGAGTAGTATTAGCTTTGTCATGTATGGTTTAGTCTAGAGTGAGGTGTATGATGTGGTTCCTAATCTAACGCTACTCGTGAAGGCAATAGAAAGAGAGTAATATTAACTAATCTAGGAGAGAGAGTAAGAGAATCTAATCTAGCCTAAGTGCGATGAGCATATGTTCCTTGATTATCTATACACATCTTGGAGTGCATGACTACCACTGAGATTACCAAGTGTAGATCCTAGGTACGCTACTGGGTTACCAAGTAGTCACACTTAAATGCTCGTAATCAAGTCATACTCATTCTGCATTCTAACATGAGATAAGGGTGAGTGAGTATTAACTAAGAAAGCAGTAAATAACAATTAATTAAATAAATAACAAAGTGAATGTTGTAATGATGAAGTAATCTTGATCTTTACTACCGATCATGTGCGTGTCCAAGTACGTCACACTTGAATAAAGGATATCGTACAATTACATTCACCACACTACGGGCATACATGGGAAAATAATCTATCTCTAGAGGGATCAAACTGCTAGAGTTTAGCTACAATCTAACTCTATGTTCAAACAAGGGAGAGCTGCCTCTTATTTATAGAACTAGCGGTGGGCTGCGATATTGCGTATGTGATATTACGGCCCATGCAATATTGCGTCTCATCATACCCCCACGACTGAATGAAAATTCATCCTTGAGTTACAATTATTACACAGTGAATAGGTATGGGATTATTGGATGGTGAAAATGGGACTATGGCGTAGTGTGAAATGAAAACAAAATAAAAACACAACACACAGAATATGCTACAACTATAAAAATTTGGAACTCATGTAGTTCTTGGTGGCGGTGGCTCCTCCATTGGTGCCTTCCCTTTGTCTTGTGCTCCAGGTTTTGAGGTTTGATGATGCCGAAGTATGGCCTGGAGCTTCTCCTCTTCAGTTCAAGGGTCTTGTGCTATCCATGCTAATGTTCCAATGTTTAACGAAGTTGACACCTCCCATGGACAGGCTAGTTGCGGAAACATTTGGTTGGCCTTGGCATACCAAGCCACGAACACCTGTCGTTCCTCCTCATAGGCTCTGGCTTTGTTCTTGTGTTTGTGAAGGTCTGTTAGGCATCGAGCCAAGTCAGTTGCAACATCTTTTTGTCCTTGGTAGCTGGCTTTTACCATCTCAAGTTCAAAATTTGCTACTTCCAATTTCTCCAATAGCCTCTTGCGTTCCGCAAATTCTGCTTCGTATTTGATGTCGGTGGAAGCTACTTGCTACTCGAGCTCTTTTCTTGGGTTCCCTGCTATTAACATGGTAGGGTAGGCATATCTTAGGTTTTCCAACTCAATGTACTCTGTCAAGTCCTAAATCTGCAAGTCCTGGTTCTTAACTTCCACTTGGTGGTTGAACGTGTATGTGTCCAATATGGCCCACCAATCAGTGTGTTCAGCACTAATAGTGTTGATTTGGGCCTTGGCCATATGGATCTCCTTTTCAAGGATCTGTTTATACATCCCCACCTAATCACGGAAGTGCTCCTTCAACTTCTCATGTCATTTAGCCTCATTCTACCATGCGCTTATCTCAATCGTTGACTTTTGATGAATGGTGTGTACTTCATTCATTGAGAGAGTTCGATTTTCTCTGGCTAAACAGCTCACGTCTCAGTTGTCCCAGATGAAGTGTTCTCATAATTGATGAAAGTGTTCATCGAGAATGTTCTTTTTCTTTTCTATAGTGGTCAACCAAAGATTGTTTGCAACCAGCTGCTTGTTTTCTTCTTATAAGGCCTTGAGTACATTAAGATGCACATGGGTTTGCACCTGTGCTATGGAGGCATCCCAAATAGCCTTCTTTTTCTCATCGGCCACCCTTTGATTCTCCTCTATTAATTTGGTTAGCTGCTTAGTTCTAAAGTTTTCTAGCTGGTCTACGGGAAAAAATTACAGAGGGTCCTGCTATGCTGCTTGTAAGGCCACAAGCTACTCTTGTATTTTCTGCACTTCAGCTTCAGTATGCTTGGCCCTCACTTCGGATAAGACCAGCTTCCACTTTGTGGAAATGAGGTCTGATTGAATTGTTGTAAGATCCTGAGGGATATCAAACAGGGATGTCATTACTTGCCCTGTTTGAAGCAATAGATCAAGCACATCCTCATGTTCCACAGGAGTCATTGAGGTTCTGGCCGGAGTTTGAGCATCCCATGCTCCTGTGAGATCTACCGATGGCATAATAGGTACATTGAAGGATTCTTTGATATAGTCAGTGACCACTTTTGCAACTCCCATGGCATTCTGGTATTACATGACCACCATAGTGGCCCCTTCACCAGTCTCTAACTGCACCTGGAAAGATGCTCCATTTCCTGAGATTTGTTGTGACTATCGACTTTCCCCTCCTCCTGTTTGAATGGATACTCACCCCCTTGTGCGTTCCAATGAAACTATAGGCTGGATGACATCATTGATGATGCAGAAGAGGCTTGCATCATCACGAATTCCCCAACTAACCATCTTAATGATGGCCCTAAGATGACTCATCGACGGTTTGTAGTCTTGCGATGGTGGTAGATGATCTTGGCCTATGCTAGGCCCTGCTTTTTGTTGTTGGTTGGGATCCATGGTTGGAGGTTGACTAGGTCCTACAAGTTGGATTGTAGTTAGTCCAGCCATTTGTTCTTGTTGTTGTTGTGGTCCCAGCTCTTCACCAGTGCTTTTTCTTGGAGTTGGAACCTTTAATAATTCAGCATATGAAGTAGTCTAGGCTTTTCAAAGGACGTTATTAGTGTATCTCCAAATACTAGCACGTTGGCAGAACTTTCTGATAAGACAAGGAAAAGGCAGCGCCATCTTCCCTATCTTTCGTTCTTCGAACCATCTCAGGATCTCCGTCAAATATAGATGAGGTAGGTTAGCGTTAACCTTTCCCATCAACACTGCACATCCTCCAGTCGCATACCTCGATATTCTTTTTAGGCCCTTTATGGGGAAGAGGTGATATGTTTCAATTTTGAGGTAAACCCTCTCTTCTATTGTCAATTCACCAAATGTTTTATCTCTGCCATAAGCCTTTTCCAACCAATCCTTTCACACATCGACATCTGAATGGGTAGATAACCGAGCAACCTTGGGCCCTATATTTGGAAGGTTTAAGACTTCCAAAATGGCATGCGTAGATAAGTCAACTGTCACACCACAAATATTAATAGTGGTGTCTTACTCCTTATTATGCCAAAATGGGTACATCTCTCCTAGGTACTAGGCACTGCTTTCAGAGAGGATAGGCCATAAGGGAGACCCTTTGAGGTGATCCCTAATGGCTTTAGGGGAAAAATATACAAATGATTCAAAGTTCAATTCCACAATCACTACAGTGAATGTGGACTTCTCAATGATAGCCTGAACACACTCTTGGGGCAACGTGAGTTGTTGTCCTGGTTTAGCCACTGTAGCAGCTCCAGCTTCTGCCTGCCCAGTCCATCTAGTAGGAGGTTTGCCTTAGTGAATTTTGAATGATTGTTCCTCATGTTCTACATGTTTTCTAGTAGGTATTTGTCTTCCAACTCTCCAAGATCATTTACTTCCACCCTGGGTAGGACCTTCCTGTTGTCAACATTTCAGGACCATCTGCAATCACATGGGCCAAGCGTTAGTAAGGTTGTTTTTGGAATTAAGTTATACCTTATTGCTTGCCTTAATTAATGGTCTTATGTTATCACATGTGATCTTGCTCAAAATTTTGTAATAATGAGTCCTGTGACTTAGGTGGTTTCCATTTTAGTTTCTCGGTATACCTAGGGATTAAATGATTTTTAGGCACAATTATTCTAAGTGTTAGAGTTAATTGCCCTAGCTGATGTTCTTTGGGCGATGATAAATTTCAAAAAATTTAGGCATGTTTTGGCAAGTGTCCCTCTCCCACAACTAAGTTGAACACTTTGGGTTCAAGCAGGTTCAAATGGAATTAAAATTGGAGCATCAATGAGCGAAATAGATTGATAAAAGAAAGGGTCATTCAATCGCAAGTCGTAGAGAAAAATTTCAAAAACTCCCCCCGTGTGAATGAAAAAATGATGCTAAGTGTGGTGGGTGGGTAACCTATTTATAGGTTACGATGACGTGATATCGCATACGATACATCTCATATGTGATATCATGTCCCTAGTGACATGGGTCACCATGAAAATATTGACTTTTTAAATGATTTTCTTGAAATTAACGTTGGAAATTGAGGACATTGACTATGATCAAGATGTTCTAGGGAAATTTCATTACTTCCAAAGGCACAATTAATGATGATGGTGTGGATTTTACCAATAAAACTTTGGATGGGAGAAAAAGATTAGGTAATGGTACATTGGAATGTTGAAATTTAGAGGGATAATAGTAGGGAAAGAATGTTATGAAAAATTATGCTAAGGGTAAGAAATGATGTGTGTGAGCTCTGTAATAAGTGAGAATTACAAAAGATTACATAAGTGGGTCCTCTCCAAAGCAAGTTTCAACCTATAATGCCCTTGTGTAACCACACTTAAAGTGTCAGTGGGCACTAGAAGCATTAAATGTAATCTGCACTAAATCCACAAAACACATACATGTAAATATCACCGGAATGAGATGAAAATTATATGATACACAGGGCACGAGCTACAATTACATGAGCAGTGAAATGAGACGAACTATAGAAATGGATCGTAGAGATTAGGACATGAGGTAACTGACCCAGGGCATAGTGAATCGTCCATGAAAAGCATGATTAACGTGTCATTAACCCATCGTTCAAAGATCAGGACCAAGTCCATTATTCTAATCAGTGACATCACATTGCTTCATCCCATGATGAACAACTATGAGAGTACCATAACAACAAGCCGTATGATCACTTGGCGTTTTATTCAAGGGAGGAGTGATTTTTGTTTTGTGGCACTTTCTTTTTTTCTTTTCTCTTTCTTCTTCTTTCTTTTTTTGAATACTGAATCCAGAGAAGTTGCCAACCTTCAGGCATGGGTGCATGTCTTTCCAATGGGACCCCCTGGAATAGCATTGGATTTTTGAGTGCCCTTTTGATTACTCTTACTCCCATTTTTCATTAGATCTACAAGGATCTTAGTACAACCACATTGCATGATAACTCCCACAGACGTCATCAAGGAGAATCTGCAAGTCCCCTTGATGTCACACCCTAATCATTCCCTCTTGGTCCATCCTTCTTCATTCAAGGTACAATGAACACAAAATTAATTTTAAGTTTTAAAAATGTCAAGAATACCACTGTACCCTTGAACAGAACCTCTTATTTGTAGAATGGATGAGTGGATGTAATGGGCTCACTATCCACATAATTGATCACTCGAGACTTAATAACATAGAACACACCTCAACCAACGATCCACATGAGTGTTTTATTCATAGATGAGATTACTTATAAAAACGTAAAAAGACAAAAACACAAAAAGATAAAACAAAAAGTTGAAAAATTGAAAAACTAAAAAACAAAAACAAAAAGTTGTAAAATAAAAAATAATAAAAAATGGTTATTAATCCCATTTGTGACTAGAATTTGGGGTATTCCTCATAGCTAAACAGTTGAGGATGGCAAGGATTAATAATTGACGACGGGGATCCTTGCATGTTGGAAGTATTCTGGCTTGGTTATATTTACCCCATTGGGTTTCACACACTTGATTATAATGAGCATAGTGGGGAAATTTATACGATGTAGTTCCTAGATAATGAGTTGACCCACTATGATATTTGGGACCATTATATGGTATGCAAGGATTGGGTTGTCGCTCTCCATTCCTGTGTTCATTGGGCTGTGTTGTTGTTGGAGTGTGAGTTGGTGGCCTTGATGAAGTTACATGAGGTGTTGGGTTTGAAGATGAGGGTGCACCATAGTGTGGTACTTGTGCTGAGTTGGAAGGTGTAGTGGCCTTAGAATTGTGTTGTCCCTTCTTATGACCATGTTTAAAGAAGGGGTGCTTTGAATGTTGAGGAGGCCTCTCACTACTATTGGTAGTATTAGCACAAGTGATGTTTGTGGGTTGTTGCTGTGGTGCGGAAACCTTAGGAATAGTTGGTGGCACTATGGAAGGAGGGAAAGGATGAGAATGTTGAAAGTTAGGAGGCGTATAAGGTGCATAAGGTGGTGGTTGTGTTGGAGGCATGGGTTGATAGTATTGAGGAGAATGGTATTGTGGTGAGATAAAGTGTGTTGGCCTAGTTGGAGAAATAGGATGTTGAACAAGATAAGCATTTGGATTCGGATGATATGAAGGGTGTCTCTAGTCTAGTGGTTGTCTCCCTCATGACTGCGATTGTTGCCACTGTGATCGAACATAGTATCTTTGCACAAACTCTGGATGTAATGTGTTTCCTCAATGCTCATGTAAATGTAACAAGATTGGGCATTGGCCTTTGGGGTGATCATACAGGCATAAGTTGCATTCATACGTATGATTGGAAGTTGAGATCTTATTTTCCTTATCTCTTCTTTTCGATTGTCTAATGTTTTGTCCTGCTTCTTGGGTTGTCAAAACTCTATCTCCAATAATGTTGATAAATTCTCCACACTTTTGATACATCCATTCCAACATCTTATTGATCTTTGCCTCGACTTCTTCTAATGTTTGTTGTGTTGGAAAAGATGATGTTTCCACCTTGAGATTGGTTGATTTCTCCTTTTTATGACCATGGACCTTTGTTAAGTTGAGATTTTGGTCCCCTTAATGTTTTTCAACACTCTCCCATCTAGCCATTTCTCCTTCTTCTTTTGCTACCTACGTAACAAGCTCTTGGACTTGATAGGTTTGGAGTTCGTATAGTTGACCTTGGGCATACATTCCTAAGGTCTCTCTTGTTTCATTACAGCCCATCAATAATATGGTACATTAGCCTTTCCTCAGAGAACCCATGGCTTGGACAGTTGTTTAACAATGCATAATATCTTTCTAAGGCCATGTCCAAGGGTTCATGTTTTGCTTGTTTCCATCCTTGGATTTGTTTCCTCAAGGCTGACACTCTTGCATAGGTTTGATATTTTTTGTTAAAGACTTCTACCATTGTTGACCAATGTTGTATTGAATTTGGTTTTAGCAATCTATACCATAATTTTGCTTGGTCAATGAGTGTCATAGGAAAGAGCTTAAGTTTCTTCCACCTATTATCAATGTTATTCCATGTACAGGCATCGTAGAAGGCTTGTAAATGTTGATGCAGATCTAAGTCATAGCCTTTTGAAAAAGTAGGGAAGTTATTTAAATTAAGCCTAGGTAGACGGCTCTCTTTATGATGCCTATGTGAGATTCGAATAGCCTCTTGTATTTGCGTTAAGCTTGTAGTGGCCAATAGGGGTTCATCGTCATCAAGTGAGTTATGCTTCTGTGTGTTGAGATGACGTTTCTTTTGTTCATGTTTATAACAAACCCCCACCTTAGGTTGTATACTCCAATCTTCATCATCATATAATTTGTTGGTTCTCCAATGAATTTCCTTACTAAGTGTGGCATTATCGTAATCTTGTAGGAGAGGCATGGTTGTGAAGTTGTGTGTGAGTTTATATGTGACTTTTAATAATTACTTTTTCTAAAAGATATATCGTTAAGTCCTTTAAAGTGACCTTGTATGATATAACTAATCTAGATGAATAGCACCATCCCCAGCAATGGTGCCAATGGTGAGTGGCGAGATACCCCTACACTCAACCATATGAATACAAGAGTTTTCATGTGCGATCCAGTTGAACTCCATAGACGGACTAGTTGTGGCACCTAGATAGTTAGCCTTAGGTCGTAGTTCGCTATCTTCCCACTTGGACTAGTATTAGCTTTGTCATGTATGGTTTAGTCCAGAGTGAGGTGTATGATGTGGTTCCTAATCTAACACTACTCCTGAAGGCAATAGAAAGAGAGTAATATTAACTAATCTAGGAGAGAAAGAGTAAGAGAATCTAATCTAGCCTAAGTGCGATGAGCATTCATTCCTTGATTATCCGTACACATCTTGGACTTTCTGCACGACTACCACTGGGATTGCCAAGCTCAGATCCTAGGTATGCTACGGGGTTACCAAGTAGTCACACTTAAATGCTCGTAATCAAGTTGTACTCATTTTGCATTCTAACATGAGATAAGGGTGAGAAAGTATTAACGAATAAAGTAGTAAATAAAAATTAATTAAATAAATAACAAAGTGAATGCTACAATGATGAAGTAATCTTGATCTTTATTGCCAATCATGTGCATGTCCAAGTACGTCACACTCGAATAAAGGATGCTATACAATTACATTCACCACACTGCGGGCATACACGGGAAAATAATCTATCTCTAGAATTGCAAGAGTTTAGCTACAATCTAACTCTATGTTGAAACAAGGGAGAGCTACCTCTTATTTATATAACTGGTGGTGCGTTGCGATATCATGTATGCAATATCGTAGGGAAAGATGTGATATCACGTATGCGATATCGTGGCCCATGTGATATTGCATCTCATCAACTAGCTAGAAAGTTGTTATATAGACATGATTCTTTAGAAAATGGCTAGCCACAACTTTTAGATTTTTCCTTCAGTTCCATTTTTTTGGATTATACAAAATGAAAGGTTAAGGTGAGGATTCTTGCCAAACCCCATCACGCTTAAGAACTCATTATACTACCAATGAACATGGTCCTCATTCTTTTTTTTTTAGGAAATTTTTCCCATGTGTAATTCATTCTTAAGGTAGGAATTCCAACACAAGTATGGTCTGATCGATTAGCTACATTGAGAAAGAACATGGTCCTTTTGAAAACATTTCCCATGATACAATTCAACCCTCATGCATGGGCCTTGAATTATAAGCTAGATGACATCATAGTAGGCCTCTTGGGTGGCTAAGGGTTCTCAAGTGGAGAGGAACTCACTTCACCCTATTGCTCATGAGATAGTCATGGATCATCACACTTGAGGGGTAGGGCTTGTGAGAGAGAAATGGAATTTTCTAAGGTCACTTAGTGATTGTAGCTAACCATTCTTTAATCTCACATGTCGTACATTCACATGATCATGATAATAACATAATAATTTAGTATAAATATCATTTTTCATAATCCAAAATGATTTACATAAAATCTTAATTACACTAAACCCTCTTCCACTTGTTTGCTTGATGCACATTGCACCAAATGACTAAGATTTTGCACTACATCAGACATTAGAGGCCTGAATTCTCGCTCTAGCTACCATGAAAAATACAAGAATTTCAAATTCATTTTATCTTACCAAATTAATATTATGATTTTCTTATGCTAAAAACAAAACATGTTTTTCTTACTTGAAGACACATAGATATTATATCCATAAAGATAGAGATAGGTTTTGTGAGATAGATTTCTTTCAATGTTGGATCAACCATTTTTTCCAGCACATCCATATCATGAAGTTGCCGGATTGTCCATCTTATGAGGAATTTCTTAGACTGGTGCTTGGAACTACAATGGTGATTGAAACTACAATGGTGGAAAGATCAAAGTGAAATTAACCTGGAAAAACATAGTGATATGTAACTTCATTGGCAAAAGAGCAGTATGAAATAAAATGAACTAAGAAAATATCCTTGATCCAGAACAGTAGTAGGAGAGAGATTAGAATGAACTAAGTCTATATATAAAATGCTAGTTTATGCCTATCTTCTTCTATTTTTTTCCACCTGATAAATTGCATTTTTGGAAGGCTATGATATTAGGCACTTCATATCAAAGCCATGATATCAAATCCCTGATATCAGGGCACAAGCTACGATGTTGAATATCGGATATTGGGAACATGTGTAGATCTATAAATATGACACTTAGACACATGGTCCAAAAGCAATTTTCATTCCAACCTTAGTGAAATTATGTCAATTTTTTTTCTTGATTTTAGAACTTAACACTTAGCAGTGTATGCTCGCAGTGTGATGTTAAGTAATTGAACAGTCTTTATTTGAGTGGAATGTACTTGGACATGTTTCATGACTAGAAATAAAGATCAAGATTACTTTGCATCATTGCAACATCACTTAGATTTCTTTACAGTCTACTTAGACTAATGTTTACTACTTTGACTTAGTATAACAATCACTATTTTCCTAGTTACTGATTTACTTTTGCACTTTACTATTACTGTTGTTATGCAAAATGGATATGATTGATTCTAAGCATTAAGTGTGATTGTTTGACAACCCAGTAGTATTATCACTTGGTTTTCCTAGTAGCAAGATACTTGGTAATACCAGTAATGATTACATAAGTTTAAAATGTGTGTGGAGAATTAGGAACAAGTGTCCATCACACTAGGCTAGATTAGATTTTTTTACTATTACTTGGATTTAGAAACCACTTCATTTACCTTATGTTCATTGGGAGTAATATGGCCCTACAACATCAACACATCATACACCTCACTATGAGTTAAACCATATGCATTGATTTTACTAGCTGACATGGAAAGACAATGATCATGAACTTAAACCAATTACTAGCATAACTACATTGCCTTGTCCCTAGAATTAGACTAGGCTGTGCATGAACACTCATACCTTGTATGGTTGGGTGTTGGATTACTCCACTACTCAACATTAACATCATTACTAGGGATAAGTCAATGTATGCTTAGTAATTGATTTCTCAAAACTTGTTGTATAAAAAAACCAAAGTCAACATTTTAATTTTTCAATATCCTTAAACAAGTTATGCATACTTTATCAATGTATAAAGTCACAAACATGGCCTCAAATGAAGATACATCACCACCTGCCAAGGAGACAAGAAAAAGCAATGATAGAACCATTGATGAAGAAGAATGGGGGATGCCAATGCAAACAATAATCATTTATGCTCACATTGATCCTTATCATTGAAATTTCACTTTCATCTTTTATCAAGACATTCAAATGAGGTGAAGGGACATGCAAGGCAACATAGTCCTACTTGTAGAACATGTAGAACTTAGCATGCTCCAAACTGCCCTAAGGGAAATGTAGTTGGACTAGATCTAGGAAGGGTATCATGTCACTCAACACATGAGATAACCCTATGAATTCACAAAGGAGCATATGAGAAGAGATGCTATCATGGAGATTAAACATATGCACAACAAAGGGAAGCAAGTTAACACTTTTTTTTGTCTTGGAGGAACTTGATGTTGATGCATTTATTTTAGAGAAACTACACCAAAACCATGAGGATCATTCAAAAATACCTATCATCAAACTTGAGAAACCTGTCAAATCATAACTTCATTCCACTCTAGTAGAGACACCTCGGGGGTAGGCTACTGACTCAAGGAGTAAGTGAGACTGAAGGCCAAGGGTTCCTGTCAAATCTTATAAAGAAGCATATAAGAGTAATGAAAGAAGAACAAGCCAACATCGTTTTCTTGATACCTCATCTACCTCATCATCATCATCAGTGGACTTTGACTAAAGAAAACACAAGTACTAGGACTATGATAGGGAAGAAAGTAGGACTCATGACCATCATGATCAATATTCAAGACACTCTAATATAGAAGATGAAGAATATGAATGAAGGAGACAAGGGATCAACGAGAGGATCAAGAAAGATATGAGCACCGAAGGATTCATTTCTACAATAGAGTATACGAACTTGACCATGATGATGAACTCCTCATGGCAACCCAAAGCATGATAAATATTTAGGAATCTATCCATATACCAACCAAGCATGTGACAAATAGTTGAATTAAATGGCTAGACATGAACAACATGTTGAGATTTGAATGTGGCTATAATGCTAATCGAAAACATCACCTTCAAGATTTCCATGATGCTTACGCCCTCCAAAATATCAAAATTGATTTGCAAAAGTTAAAACAATTTCCCAGAACACTTGTGAAGGAAGCAGAGAGTTGGTATAGGTCATTGGAACTTGAATCAATTTGACATTGGAGTACCATGCTTGAACTCTTTAATGATAAATACCAAACTTATTCATAAGTGTCTAATTTAAGGAAACAAATCTAGGGATGGAAGCAAGGGGATCATGAGACCCTTGATGCAGCAATGGGAAAATACTATTCACTATTACACAAATGTCCAATCCATGGATATTCACTAAGGGAATAGCTTAGGCACATTGTAGATGGGTTGTGGAGAAAAACCAGAGAGACTCTTTGGGTTTATGCCCAAGGCACATTATTAGAAATACCCATCCATTGCATCCAAAGGCTAATTAACCAAGTGGCAAAAGAGGAAGGTGAGTTAAGAAAGAGGAAATTGGTTGAAGAGTATAATAGAGACCCATTAATTCGAAAGAGAGATGTGCGAATATGTGACAAGTAAGAGGATGAAACCTTGGAAGATGTTATCTAGAAAAAGACTCTACCTATTTAAAAATTAGTCAATGATATAGCAATTAAAGTAGAAAAATTTTGGGATTTAGTAGATGAAAATTTTGCTATAGCCCTAAATATTGTGGAATAAAAGATTGAACAAGCTCTTAAATGGGGGAAGGAAAGGAAGAAGAAAAGAGATCATGGATAAGAAAGTTATAAGCATAAAGGAAAAGTTATTTCCATTGAAGGATACATTGACTCCAATTCAGACGAATAGGAAGGATGCAAAGTGTGCTAGCATTAACATCCTAGGGGATGTTGTTGTGGTATGGTACACTTGCAAGAATCTTGGATATATGCACTTAATTTGAGCTTTGAGAAGAATCAAATGCCCAAAAGACTATCTTATCCTCAAGGTAATGGTAGGTAACCCTTCCAACCAACATATTTCCCAATCAGAGCCTACCCTCAACCATAAAAGCAATATCAATAGTAGTGGTAGCAATCATAGATGTTGGAAATCCCACTTCCAAGGCAAGAATATCCATATAGGAAAATAGACCCTTATGGATATTATGTTTAGCATCTAATATCTCCAAGAAATACATCAATTCAAACTTCTTCTTGTTGCTATCCACTAAAATACTAAAGACTTACTACTCCAAGAATGAATTAGAGTCATGCACATTTGCTAGTAGCTAGTCCATTGAATCCCTTTCCAATCCTTTACCACTGATGCCACCACTTGCTATGCATGGTGAATTTCCATCACAACCAAAGCAGAGAAAAGATACAAGGGTAGTGAACATTCAGATAGAGAATCCTACTAGAAATAGTAAGGGTCAAATAAAGAAATGTCCTTTCTTTAGGAAAAATCTTGAAAAGGTTAATAGAATTAGAGCTTCAACGAGGCCAACTTCCCATATGACATATTCCCTTACTACTAACAAGCTTTTGTCATCATCCAATACAAAGATACAAACTATCATGCTTACTGAAATAGTTACAGACTGGATTAAGATAGGAACACTCCCTAATAAGATAATTGATCTAGGAGCTCCTTTGATTTGTTTATGAGTAGCTGAAAATCTACCATGCAAATCTCTATTAGACTTAGGTTTTAGGGTAAATTTGATTTCTTATGAAACATATCAAGCATGGAATCTACCACCATTGAAAGAATGCAACATCAAGTTAGAGCTTGTAGATCAACCTATCACCATTCCTTTGGAACAGATAGATGATGTAGTGACCACTATTAATGGGTGGACTTATCCAGTAGACTTTCTGGTAATTAATGTAAAAAATGTTGATAAGACATTTCCAATCATCATGGAGAGAGGATGGATTAGCACAATTGATGCTAAGCTAAGTATGAGAGATCTATTTGTTGAGATCTCAAAGGAGAATAAGCATAGGGCCATGCATAAGCAACGAATCTCCTGCATTACTACTGATAGAAAAGGGTGCAGTTATGGACCAATCATTCAGAACACCAACATAGTTACCATACGAATCCACAACAACAATGAAAAAAAAATATGTGTAAAATAAATAGTAGGAGCCACTAAACCAAAAGACACCTTGTGGCCACTAACTAAGAACCTTCAACCATCTAAAATATGCATGGAACAGTCTGACTCATTTATTAATTCCCATTCTTAGAAAATGACTCAAACTAAGGACCCAAAAATGAAATTAAGAACTCACAATCATACAACAAAAGGGAAAGAAAACAAGGACTTAGATGATCAAAACTCAACTACCATTAAGATCACATGGGATAATAATAGAAAAATTAAATCAATAAAGATGATAAGTGAATCACCTAATGTGTATGATCAAAGAGACCTAGAAAGCATTTTTCGAACACTCGCTTATGAGTTTAGTCTTGAGAGAGATACTATACCTTAATTCTAGAATTAATAAGTACTTTTCCATTTTGTGTTTTATAGTTCTTTTTACTTTTTCTATTTCTGGATACAAATTTTCCTATCCTTTTATATCTTTCACATTCTTTAACATCTTCTTATTCTTTCACATTTTTTATTTCTTAAATTTTTGATATTTTAAAACATTTTTTGATTCTTTAAAATTTTCCATCTTTTAACATTTTCATTCTTTATACTTTTTCATAATTCTTACTATCTTTTTCATTTTTGTCAAAACTTTGTTTTCAAAACCTTTGTAAATAATTTTGATTACTAATAAGACACATTGAATAAAGGCAAGATGTAGCCTAATAAGGTGAAGATTTCTCTATGTTATCAAGTCATAAGGGATTGATTATTTAAACAATGATTCCACATCATCCATCCATCCATTCCATTAATAAGAGGCTCTTACCATGGCCATAATGATATTATTTTCCATCATACAACTAAGAATAAACCTATGATCATTATGCCTAGACTAAAAAGTGAAGAACCAAGTAGGAATGCAAAGGGTGTGACATGAAGGGGATTTGTGAATTCTTTTGGATTATTGTTATGAGTTCTATCATGTTTCTAAGTTTGTATTATATCCTTGTAGATCTAATGAAAAATGGAAGTAAGGGTAAAATACATGTTGCCTTGAAATATTGACATAAATAAAAATAAAAGAGCACAAAATAAATTTTTGGGGGTCCCATTAGAAAGACATGTTACCCATGCCTAAAGATAGGTGGCTTCTTAGAAATCTAAAAAATAAACCAAAGTGCCATGAATAAACTCCTCCCTTGGACAATATGCCAAGTCACGATACTCCTTGAAACATTGATAGTCTTACAGTTGTAATTCCAAGAGATGACACAATGCAATGTCATTAGAATGTGGTTTGGAATTAGTTTGAATCTTGGATAGAAAGGCTAGTGATTACTTTAACTACAATAAAACATAAGGATTCATTATACCTATGGTAATATACCTCATGTCCCAATTTTTGCAATACCTTCTAAGTCCATCTCATCTCACTATTTGAATAGTCATAACTTGTGGTTTTGAGTAAAATAGAGTTAGTTTCTCAACTTGGTGATACTAAAATGTGTGCTTTGCTAAATAGGTATGCATTACATTCAAATAAGTGCCTAAGGACACGTTTAGGCATGGTTATATAAGGGCATTAAGGGCTAGAGCCTACTTTGAGGAGGACCCACTTGCATAATTATTGTATCTTATACCTACCAAGCAATTCTACAACATCTTGAATCTTCTAGCATCAAAAAATATTAATAAACACTTTACATATTATTTAAACTATTTTTTTTCAAAACATGAATCCATTATCCTTCTTATCCATCTTATGAACTATTGTAGCTTGAGATTCCTCCTTTATGAACTACCAATGACACCTTTTTGTAACAATGAGCATATCTCCATCAACCAAACATTTTGAGAAACCTTAAAACCTCTAAGACATCCAAAAGAATCAAGTTTTCCCATCAGACCCTTATGAAAAATGAAATTTCTTAGGCTCTGATAATGGGTTCTCCATATCAAGTCCGCACTGCTATTGGATCCTTGATGTTAGGTCCTTGATATTAGATCTTAAAAAACCTATATATATGTGAGGAATTAACAATTTTTTTCATCATTTTTGATTTGAGTCAAGGGAGACTTTTTGAAATTTCTTCTCTAATCTAAGCTTTAACCTCCTAGACTTCCTAAGCCATAACTTTACCGTTATCACTCCAATTCTCATGCTTTTTGAAACTATTTAATCACAGAGTGTTTCCAGGGGGTTTGGAAGGAAAAGTAGGGGAGGGGATGCTACTGAGGAAAGTCTGAGCCAATTTTTTGAAAAATTCCAATGCCCAAAATGTACTTTAAGGGTAAGTACAAAGTGAAAGTTACAAATTTTAAAGGATAATCAATCATATTAATGCCAAAACACTCAAATAAAACTCCTAATAAACTATAACCATCATTATGAGTTATACATAGGGACAAAATGAACAATTGTGAAGGATTACAATGAAATTAACACTTATATAATCATTTTTTGCAAAAATTTTCTAACTCTACAATCTTAATAACTATGAAGTTGATCTAACTAAAAGTATGAGAAAGGAAGAAAGCTATAAAAATTAGAGAATGCCTTCTAATGATTCCCAATTTCTTAATGATTGTAGATGGTCACAAAGAGACAAGCATAAGGAGGACCCTTAGAAGGTGTGATGAGTGGTGAGGTACCCCTATGCCCAACCATACAAATCACAAGTGTTCATGCATGATCTAGTCGAATTCCAGAAACCTTAAGTTCGTAAGTACATAGGCTTTGAGGACATAAAATCTAATTGTGATAATCATTCTCTTCTCAACTACACTTTTGGAGCTTAATTATATGGTTAAGTACAATTAAGGCACATGATTTTTATTATTTTTTATTTGATTTGTATATGATTAAAAACAATTTGAAACTTAATTGATGAACCACTTTAACTAATCTAATTGCTAATTAATAACTCACTATCCTAACATAAGTATCCAATCCCACTTTTCATGCACATCCTAAACATGTATAATGTTGTTGGGTTAGTAAACGTTAAGTGTTGCTAGGATTACCAAGAGTCATATGCATGCTTGAAATGGTCATCCTTATGTGCTTAATTAATTGTTATTTAATCTAATTAGCTTACTTTAGCTTAATTACTCGGAAGAATTAAAGGAAATTTCATAAAAAATTAAATGCATGAATAAAATATTTAAGTTAGCCAAGGTTCTACAAGGTTTGATCAGAAAGCTCATCTTTATTATTGCACAAACTACCATGCTTAGGTACAATAGTGCTCAAATAAAGATTCGTACACTTAATGACTTTTGCTAGAGGCACTATGGAAAATATTCTAACTTTGAAGAAAAGAAACCACAAGAGCTTAGCTATGCTATGACAAAAACTATATGGAAACTATGTGCCCAAGTGCTATATTTATAGGCCAACACATACCCTACAATATTGGATATCTGACATCACATCTTGGAGGCTGATATTGGATACTTGATATCGTAGATCCAATATTAGATATCTGGTATCAAAGCCTTGTGAAATATGATTCATCATACAAATGAAAACTTCTTCTCAAGTGAATAAGAGGAGGAACAAGTTCCTTACAAAATATTGGAAAGGTATGGGATTATTGACTAACATGCAAACTAACTCAGATGGAACAAGTATACTCTAAGTGACCAAGTGTACGGATTTACAATATTTTTGCAAAATTGGATATTCATGATAATAGAATTAAACACTCTATATAGAATTGAAATCCAACTCCTTTGGCAATTGATGAGCAAGGGAGAAGATCCAACGATCATGAATGGTCCTTATCACATGTGCTACTCTATAAGATAGTTCTACATCTAGTCCACAATTCCAATTGCAATTACAACAAATACATGGATTAGTGTGCAATGTGTAACATATAGCTTTTAAGTATCTTGTATTGTTGGAAGTTACATTTGGCTAGGTTGTCATTATGGTGGATTGATTCCTTTGATAGTATTAGCGGGAAAACTAAAAGATAGGGTGAAAAGGATAAGCAGTCCATTAAATTTTAAACTATTCAAATACAATGAAATGCTTGAAGAGGGTTGAAGAATTCACAACAATAAAAAGAGGGTTTTACTGAAAAATGTTGTGAAGATGTGCATAATTGGATGTCATTGATGGGGCACACAAAAGGATTTGATTGTGATAATGTCTAAGCATAAAGAACTTAACTAGTCCAATCTAAAGATATGCAAGTGGATCCTTCCCAAAGCAAGTACAAGGCCTTTATTGCCCTTGCATAACTTCAAACCAAGGAGTCTATGGGCCCCATGGATGATTAATGATTATGGAAAGTTAAGTACAAAAATCCAAAAGAAGCTACCAAATAATTCTAACACATCAAACAAAGACATTGAACAAGAACATGAAATTGACAATGAGATGAGACATGGAAAGCATAGATGGTTGAGAGAGAAAGTGGAATGGAGTTCCCAATCAAGGTCACATGAAGTTCCTTGTGAGGGTTGTGGTTAAATGACATGATAAAATCCATCCTTAGTCTAGACCAAAACCAACCATGTTTAGTGACTTCGCATTGCCATCCTAAGATCACATCACCCTCTTAAGATACCATAGAATAGCCACCATTCCTTATTGAAGAAGAAAAAAGAAGTAGAAAGTGAGAAAGTGCCTTAGTTAGTAGGGACCTTCAGGCATGGATAACTTGTCTTTCTAGTTCCATAGGAAGTGCCTATAGCCTGTTTATTTTATCTAAGGGGTGTGCTTTGAATTCTCATCCTTTTTTTTTTGATATGGAAGCCACACCATGCAAAGACTAATTCAAATTCCTATTGTTGGTTAACAAATAATGGTAAGAACTCCATGAAAACACATGTACACCCAAGTAAGTAGAAAGGCACAAAGAGTATTGAGTTTCCTTGAAGTTACATCCTATTCAAACCTTTGAATCCTTTCCAAATCTAAGAGCTACCAAGGCCATAGGTTCGTTAAAGTTGTATTAATGAAAAAGGGGCCTCACATTTCTAGAATAAGGAAAATCATAGATTTTGTGGTTGAGTGGATGTTGTCGACTCACTACCTATTTCATGAAAAAGAAACCATGTCCTAGTCATCAATAAAAAATTTCAAAGCTAGAATCCAAATACCAACAATCAAATAACTAAAGAGCACATGCCTACATCAATTAGACCACATTGTACCTAGTTGGAATGAGACATGTTATTATTAAAACATAATAAGAAAATAACATCCAAATAAAGGAAAATATACAAGAAATTGTAAAATATTTAAGAAAGATAAAACATACTAATGATGATGCTAAACAAAAATTTTGAAAAATTAATCACATAAAAACAAAAAATTTTAAGATAAAGAATGTGTAAAACAAAAGTTTGTAAAAGTAATAAGGTGTAAAACAAAAATATTCCATTGAGAGATTCCTGTTCTCTACTGTCAATCTCCTTGGTTCTATGTTTGCTCTAGCCAATTGCTCCTATTGTTCATGGATGAAATCAATTAATAATTGCTTGTGAACATTAACATTTCGTAGGCAATGATTCTCTACATTCAATTAGATGTTCTCCTGGCAGGTCTAATCCAAGAATTTTTAAATCTTGAGTTATGTGGCTTTTGTCAAGGATTTATAGAACACCACTATCTCCATTGCACCCTCGACCCCTTTCAGTTTAGTATGAAGTGGTTGCATAGAATTATTTCTTTTGAATGTTAGGTTTAGAAATATAGGAATGGTAATTTGGGCTCTTAATTTGACAACTTCTATAGCCAAGCATTCATTTCACTCCTTGGCTATTTCAAGTTGCCCCTCCAAGATAATATTCTTACCCCTTGCCTCTAGCAACTCCAACTGGGTTGCAGTAATGTTGTTCAGAAGGTCAAACACATCTAGAAGCGATTGTCCAATTCCCACTAGTCAATCTAGTAGTTCTTCATGCTATGTTTCATTTATTTTGTTGCTTGTGGTTCCTACGAATGTTTACACATCTTTGAGTGTAGTGATATCTAGTGTTAATGCTGTAGGTGTGTTGAGAGTCTTTGTAATATGATCAATGACCACTTCTGTTGTGGTCTCCTACCCTTGGTGTTGCATCACCAATATAGTTTCCCTTTAACCCTCTTTAAGTACACTAAGAATTTCATAGCATTCCTAGAGATTTTTGGGAGTGGATGTTATTCTACAAGAGATACTATAATCTCTTTGGCACTTAAATTTGATCTCACAAGTAGTTGCGTTCTTTGTCTTGAAAAGATGGATCCACTTCCACCCATCAAACTAATTGTTTGAGCCACATCATTTAGATGGCTCATTACTAGCCTATACATGGATGGGTCCCTACCACTCATGCCTACTTGTTGCTCTTATTCACTCAAGAGCCATTCTCTATATTCATGCAACCATTAAGTAGTTGTAGCGATGTTTGCATAGTTGTTTGAGTGGTGGGTGGAGGTGGTGGTCACTACTCCTCTTCTTGAATAATGGTTGTAGGTATCTTATCCTTTATCATTTCTACCCAATTGGTAGCCAAAATAGTTTTGACTATGTTGTTGGTGTAATGAACTATCCCTCCCCTTTGACAAAGTTTCCTAATGAGGCATGGGAAGGAGAGTGTCTTCCTTCTGCATTCATTTTCTTTAAACTACTTCTCCATCTCTAAATAGATTAGCTATGAAAGGTTAACCAAGAATCTACCACTTGAGTGGCACATGCTTGAGCAGAGAAGGCATTGATTTTGCTCGGCCTCAACGTGGGATTGAGGTGGAAGGCCGCAATCTTGTAATGAATCCTCTTTTTCGGTGTAAGCATGTCAAACTCCTTACAATTAACACCATACTACTATTGAACCCATTCTTACTTAATGTTGGGATCCACTTGCATTCATATCTCAACAAGAGTTGCCCCTATTTCAAGAAACCCAAGCACTACAACAATGGCCTTTGTTGAATAAGACACTAAGATGTCCTTGATTTTCACTGTTGATCTAGGTTACCTACTGTTCCAAAATAGAAATGTCTCTCCCATGTACCACTCCCCAGTGAAAGTGATGATTAGCCACATGGGAGAGATCTTTAGCTAGTCCTACACTTCTTTTGGTGCTTGCTCTAGTAATGGGCCAAAGTTTAACTCCTAAAGTACTGATTTTTGGACCTCTTACAATCTAATCTGATTCAATCAAGTCCTTGTCAAGGTCACCTCAAGATTTGCTGGTTATGCTAGAACATCATCCCAATGGGAGTGTTTTATTTCTACTACTAGTTCTGGAATCTTCTAGATAGATTCCACTTATGCCTCTCCTCTAAGAGGACCCATGGCCTAGGTTGCAAGCAATTTTTCTTAGGGATGTTCTTGGCCCCTTTCCATTCTAATCTATTTCTTCCTTGGTTGGGATGGTCTTGCTTTTTGTCTATGCTTTCCTTTTGGTGCCATCTATGATCACAACACATCCATGGATTAGTAGATATAATGTGTAACTTTAAAGTTTTGAATACCTACTCTTGTTAGTTAGCTATACTTTTGCTAAGGTTGAACCATGGAAGATTGATTATTTTTTTAATTATTTATTATAATCATCAGCACAACTTTTTGAAAAGGTTTAACTCTTGTAATTTGGTGTCTAATAGTTGATTTCTTAGTTAAATATTTGTGGGAGTTAGAAAAAATTGCAAAAAACATTTTTGTTAAAAATGGCACATTTATGGCCCCCATGACAAAGAGCTTACCTTCGGTAGTTGTAGGGTTGAAGAATGGAGTAATTTGGATAAAAAAGTTGGAAGTTATGGAATTTGGAAGGTTTTGGGCTCTAAAAAATTGAAAAACTCCTTTGGCATTTTTGAGAAAATGTAAAATTTTTCTAGTGGGATCGCACATATATATACTATTTTTCCCTTATGTCGATGGGCCCCTATATTTTTCCTAGACAATAGTGCCAATGATGAGCGATGAAGGATATCGCTACACCCAACCATAGGAATCACAAAGCATTCACATGCGATTCAATCAAATTTTGAAAACTCTAGAGTTTCCTATGCACTAGTCTTCTAGGTAGTGAACATTAGCCTATGGTCATTTGTTGTCTTCTAAATTACACTTGTGATGTAAAAAGGGTAATCTGTTGTGTTCTTAATCGAGGCATATGATTTTTATCATTTTTATGTTTTATGTTCTTTGGTACTTAAATAGAGAGATGAAGTGGTTTCATGACTAATTTAATTTAACTACTTAACTAGCCTTTAACTAGTCCTAACATAAGCATCCAATCCCACTTTCTATACATGTCCTGAACCCACATATCCATTGCTAGGTTACCAAGTGCTATGCTACTGGGTGCGCCAAGTAATAACGCTACTGGGATTACCAATTGAGTACATGTTTATACCCAAAGCAGTCATACTTATGTACTTAATCTATTTAGCTTAATTGATTAAATATTTAATAAAAATAATGAATGCATAAATAAAACATTTAAGCTATCTGGAATGCTACAAGGTTTATCAAGAAGCTTGTTTTTATTGCCACATATACTACTATGGTTCAGGTACAACAATGCTCAAATAAAGATCTGTACATATAATGACTCCTGCTATAGGCACTCAGAGAAAATATTCTACTTTCAAATAGACAAACTACAAGATCTCTGCTACTACTAACTTTGATTACCCATAAACACAACTGGGAACTCATATTTAAAGTTTTTGCTAAAATACTATATTGATGAGGCCCCTTCAATGTAGCAAAAGCTATGTCAACAGGACAACACCATGTAAACATGGCCCCATCAATGCAACACTTTGATGCTCATCAATATGGCAAAAATGTGAATGCTTAGATGGATGTTGAATGTTACTAGAAGAAATAAAATTCATAATATAGACATTAGAGAAAGACTCCATGTGGCTTTTATTTCAATTACGCTACAAGAATGGTAGCTTAATTGGTTTGGACATGTGCAAATAAGATTAGAGAATGAACCTCCAATAAAAAGGTTGCTACATCATTGTTCTAGGAAATCCACCAAGAGAAAGACTATAAAGACTTTAGAAAAAATAGTTTAATATGATTTGAATAAAATAAAAATAAAGAAATATATAACTCTTTATATAGGTGAATGGTGAAAAAGAACTAATGTAGCCAACCCCATGTTGTTGGAACAAGGTGAGGATGATGATGATGACTTCATTTGAACTTTAGTTTTTACTATAAAAATTATATCAGCAAACATTAAAATATTCACAAGAAAATTTTCAACTTTAATAGAATCCAATACAACATAGGTTATCTATTTTTCTAATTCATCAGTGAAGATGCTAAATAAAGTAGGTGAAAGTGGACATCCTTGTTTCAACCCAATATTGTAGTTCAGAATAATTTTTTCCTATGTGTTATTATACAAGATCATAATTTGTATTGAACTATACAACTTTTGGATAGTGGATATAAGTTCTTCAAGAGTACTAATATCTTTCAAAAATGTTTTGTATTGCCTATAATTTGTTATCAAAAATATTTTTTTTATATTACCAATTTTTGCTGATGAATTTTTCTTGAACTTTTGCCAACTTTTTAATTTTGTTACCTTTACAAGCTAATAAAATTTTTTCTTCACCTTGGTGACAACTTTTGTAGATGCTTTTAAGATACCATTCAATACGTTATAAGCTTCCCACCCATTAGTTTTCCCAACTTAATGTTTGTATCTTGTTGTCTATTACATATCTGTTTTAACCATAAGCGCATCTCCATTGATCCAACAATGAAGCTGCAAAATAGTGGAGGGTTTTAAGGCATAGTTTTTTAGCATTTATGGGTCCAACAGGGTATTTGAAAGACCATGATTCATTCTTTTGCCAATGAGCTAGAGGCTAGTGCAAAAATCAAAAAACAACCATGGAGTCAAAATTCTTGCAGGTTCAAAACATTCTAGTTATATTGGAAAATGACAATACAACATGTAGCTACTTATAAAAATAGAATAGCTTGACTCTAGATTTTGAATTTTCTTAGACTTCTTTGCTAAGATAGTTAAATAATTACCACAACTTTATGTAATAGGATTTTTTGTTGAGTGTATGCCTCCAATTTATGTTCTCAATAATTGGATATAAAAGCATTAAGTTTCCAAGAATGTTATTGTTTTTGTAGTATCAAATTGAACAAAGGAATTTTCCTTTCTTGGTTTTGTAAGAAAAAGGTGATTGCATTATTTTTCCATGATTGAATATTCCCAAAAGAATATGATAAAAATTAATATGGATACAATGGTATGTTTTAAGAAATTACAGATAACTAAAGTGATTAAAAACCCCCAAAAAGAAAAAGCATGATCTCCAAATTTTGATGCTATGTTAATTAGGAGCAGTGAAAAAAGTAAAACTTGAGCATCCACTAATAATGTTTCAACATTAGATAATGATGAATGATGGGTGGTAGCAAGAAATGTTTAATACCATAGGACTTAATGATATATTAGCTTGATTAGACATTGTTTTGTTGAATTAGTCTGGAAAACAAAGTAGATTAATAACTATAAGCTTTGGGCATGAAAACTCCAAGTGCCCTGAGGATGGGAATCTTTCCACTTTGCAACATCTTGAAGCTTATTTCATGGAATGTTTGGGGACTCTCAAACATATATAATCTAATATTATATTTATAGAATGTTTGTTGACATGGTTTTTTAGCAATGTAAGATTCAATGCTTCAATTTTCAAGCTATAATACTATTTTCTTAATGGTATTCATTTGTTTCTAATCATTGAATAGGAAAGGGAAGTGTTGTTATCCTTCTCCATAGCAAGTTATTTTAGACTTTGGTAAGGATGATAAAGTAAGCTGTGTTTGGGTTGGCTTGAAGTGACATAATGTTGTTTTTGGTCTTTTATGTATTTATGTTCTTTGCAACTACAAGGATTGCTAGAAGTTGTGGGATTAGCTTCATGCTGCTCTTCTAGATGTTGCTTGGCCTATTGTAGGGGATTTTAATATGACAAAAAATGAATTTGATAATCATGTTGGTAGAAAGTGGGTTTGAAGGACAATGAATTTGACAAAGACTCAATACAAAGGTAATTTTCAACTTTAAGATGCTAATAATAAACTTTAAAATCCCATGATTAATGCATGGTTTGCTTAAAATAATGCTCAAAAAGTCTTAGACTACATCATATCTAGGTGTAGATCATTTTTATCTCTCCAAATTGAAACTGAACTTGAAGATTTACTTATACCCTATTGAATCTTTTTGACCACATCAATTTCAAATTTTCATTTTGGAATATCCAAATTGTTCAATATAGAAAGCTTACAGTTATTATAAATTATCAAAAAAGTTCTTTCTGATCATAGTCATCTTTCTTAGTAGATTTAATTCCCTACAGTTGATCATATCTATAGATATTTTTCATCTTTAATACAACCCTTCTGTGTAGCAATTTTCTATGTGGACTTTTTGTGTAGAAATTCTCTATGTGTACTTTGTATGTAAATTTGGAATCTTGCTCTTCAACCTAATAGAGATGTTTATTTGATAAATTGGTGGAATGATTGTCCATCATGTTTAATATTTTGTCAAGCATTTTGGTGAATTAGAGGCCTCTACCATAAGATCTCTACAAAAAAACCTTGAATCTCAAGTGTTGTTTTTGTATCAAAATTGGATTAATGAAGATCTTGGCTTTCAAAATGATAAGAGAATTATCAAGCTAAAGTTATACATCTTTGCACATTTTATCTTAGTTGTAAGGAGGAGATAAAGCTTCTCTTGAAATTTTCCACTTCTTCAAAGGTAAGACTTTTCTCCTCTTATTGAAACCATTTCTATTGAAGGTAATATTTATACTTCACATATTGATATTCTTAAAGTTTTTCATAGTGATTATTCTAGAGTTTTTTATTTTAAATATCATGATGTGGATGAAGAATGAAGGTTACTAAGAACCTTAAAAGTGAGTCTAGAAATCCCATTGAATCAAATCTTCTTAGAGTTGTGACTTCAGAAAAAATTCATACACATAAAAATCATAAAAAACAAAGAAAAGCACCTTTATTAATGTATCAACAAATTTTCTATATGCAAGCACCTAGTTCTTCATGAAGGCAACTTTACATTTTTTTTGCTTCTTTTTCCTTATTCTCCTAAATATCCTTACCATTGTATCAAATTCATGACTTGAAGAGGCTTTCATAGTGTTTTAGAGGTCTAAGATAGAAGGAGAGATAGAAAGGAAGAACCTAGATAAAATCCATTGTAAGATTTGCCTTATTACACATTTCAACCCATAAAAATAGAGGTAAGATTTAATTAATAAGGAAAATTAAGAATAATATGTTTTCTAAAACCATCACTCCCACATGAAACTAGGTATCATTAACTATCCAATGGTTCAAACCGTGTTGAAAAATATAACCGTATAAAGAAGATATGGGGTTTTGAAGTTTGCTATAAAAAATAACATAACATTTAAATTTAGTTGCTTCTAATTAAAAATAATGTTATGTGGTCTCTAAAGAGGAGATAAGACATTGACGCATAAGTTATAGGATCAAATCATAAGAACTTTAACCAGCCATAACTTCTACATATGAACTCCATTTTTTGAAAATGAAGGATTAATTCTAAGGTTTTTCAATGTTTTGGATGCAATGGTATTATTAGATTTCACCTATAAGATCATTTGAAGGTGCTTCCGATAGGTGTTCTTTATTTTGATAAATATTTAGTGCTTTATTCTACATCAAACTTAATGTATTCCCAAACCACATCACTTATGTTGGTATCCCATTATTCATAATCATGTGACACCTAAAAAAACCCTCCCCTTTCTAGTTTTAGAGAAAAAAAAGTGTGAGGTGTGCTCAACTCTACTAGTACATTGATGAGTTGAATTATCAAACCTATGTTTATCAATATCTCTTCAAGATCGATTATGCCATCATAAAAGAGTGAGCAAAGAGAGGTGTGTAACCTTAATGGTAGATTGGTAGTAAAGTTCCAACAAAGAAGCCATTGAGACATGCTTTAAAGCTCTTAAGCATTTCAACCAAAATAGTTTTTGTAATGACAATTACATCTTTAAAGATGATTTTTAAAAAACTATGAAGTAGGTTAAAGATGAAAAAGTTCTTGGAATGAATGGATTTCCTACAAAGTTTTATAAAATATTGTGGCATGTTATTAGAAATGAAACTTACAATATTTATCTTGAAGCCCTTGAGAAATGTTTTTTAGGGGTTACTCATAACTAGAGTGGTTAAGCTTCATTCAAAAGGTGGTGGCTTTAGTATCCTAAAGCATTGCTACATGGACCACTGGACTTGTGCTAAGTGGTTGCTAATATGAACCTGTAGATGCTGACATGGTGACATCATTTCATTCATTGTTGATGTCATTGTGTTGGCCAACATTGAATTTTGGTCAAAGGTTGATCAAAACTTCGATTGGCTATACCTTTTGCATCTAAACTCCATTTTTTGCGAACGAAAGGTTGATGATAACATTTTATTATGTTCTAGATGAAATGGTGCTATTAGATTTGACCTATAAGATCATTTGGAGGTGCTTCCAATAAGTTTTCCTTATTTTGATGAAGATTCACAGCTTTATTCTGCACCAAGCATAAGGCATTCTTAAACCATATTACTTACTCTAGTATCTCATTTTTTATAGGCATGTGATGCCTAACAAAAACCTTCCCCTTGCAAGTTTTAGAGAAGAAAAAGTGTGGAATGTGGTTAGCTCCACTAGTACACTGATGAGTTAAATCATTAGACCTATGTTTGTTAGTATCTCTTCAAAATGGGTTGCGCCATCATAGAGGAGTGAGCAAAGAGAGTTATGTAACATTAATGGAAAGTTGGAAAGAATTTTCTAACAAAGAAGCGAGTGAGACATGCCTTAAAGCTTTTAAGCATTTCAACTAAGATATTATTTTCAATGACAGTTACATCTCTAAAGATGAGTTTTAAAGGACTCTCAAGTAGCTTAAAGATGAAAAAATTCTTGTAATGGATGGGTTTCCTATAGAATTTTCTAAAAGATTATGGCATGTTATTGGAAATGAAACTTATAATATTTATCTTGAAGTCTTTGAGAAAGGCTTCTTAAGGGTTACTCAAAACTAAAGTGGTTAAGCTTCTTCCAAACGTAGGTGGCTTTAGTAGCCTAAATAACTAGAGACTTATCACCTTTTTTAATTTTATTCATAAATTTATTGCTAAAGCTCTTGCAAATAGGTTAAATAATTTTCTTCCATATTAGTAAAAAAGTAAATAGGTTTCATGCAGAATAGGTTTATTTTGGAAGATTTAATAACTATAGTCCATGAATTGGCTTTCAGTACTTCTCTTTAAACTTGATTTTGCTAAGGCTTATCAAGGGTGGAATTTCCTTCTAAAGGTTATGAGACATCATCAATTTAGAGAAACCTTCAAGAGATGTGAGATTTTAGTAGTTAATGAAACTTCTGTTATTTGTATCAATGAGATGTTCTCCCCCTTCTATTCATCTTGGGAGATCGCTTAATGGCTTCTTATACTTTCATTCATGCCACTACTGCTATAGGTGTTGTCCCCAAAGCCAACAATATGGTTGGTCATCCTTGTGGCATAAATTTTCATGATGGCAATATGGTCATTTGTAGTTAGTTTCTTGATGACATTTTTTTAATCAAAGAAATTGAAGTTGATTTTTAAGCAACTATTAATTTCATTGAACTATATTGTCATGCCTCCAGATCTAAAGTCAACTAGGAGAAAACTCAAGCCATCCATTTCAACTTTAACAATAGGCCTTCTTGAACTTATAGGTTCAATACTAAATGGCTCTCTTCCATTGATTAATTAATGCATTTGGGAATTCCTTTAGCTATAATAACTATTCCAATGCAAATGTGGAAAGCAATGCTTGACAAGGTGAAAGCAAAGACTTTGAAATGGGTGGCTAAACCTCTTTCACTAGTTAGAATTACTATTTTCTCTCACATCATCAATGTTGTTTCAATGCATTTTGCTTTGTTTATGACTCCTAGATTAACTAATTATTTTGTTATTAAAATTCTTTGATTTTATTTATTGGAAAAAGCTTATGACTACAAAGCCTTTAATAGCATAGCTTGTAACACTTTTCAAAAACTTAAAAAATGTGGTGGCTTATGAATTCTTTCTTTAGAAGTTCAAGGCCATCTTCTAATAGTATAACAAATTATCAAATCTTTAGAGGGTATTGAACCTTGGAAAATCTTATTTAGATATCATTTTGCTAATTGTAAATTGGTTGTTCTCAAGGTAGGCAACTAATGCCCTAGAGTAGTATGATTTTCACTAATGCTAAAATTCAAATAAAATGTTCTTATGTTGTGTAATAAATTTGGAATGCTACCATAAGGTCTAAGGATATCTTCCCTGGAATGTGCAGTGAAATTAGTCTTGAAAACCTAGTCATTCTCCTCGCTGATCTTCAACCTTTAGTAATATTAACAATAAAACCTTGGTCGTTTATTTTTCTAATAGATTTAAATAGATTAGTCAAAACAACAAAATCTCCTAGACCAAATTTTTAATCTAGGATAAGGAATTATTGGAATTAATATAGATCAACCTTGTAATACTTTCTTATAACTTAATAAATTACCAAGTTCACGTAAGTACATTTTCCTTGAAGAAAATAGATCACTAATAATAAAATTTCAATTAAAAATTGACCAAGAAAATAAATTAATTGAAATGCTAAGAAGAAAATCTAAGGCATTCACATGGAATTACAAAGATCTCCATTAAGGAATTTCTCCAAACATTTTCCAACATCATATATACCTTGAAAATAATGTAAAGTCCATTAGAATTCCACTAAGGAGAATAAATCCAACCCTTAAGCAAATTGTTAAGGATGAAATCTATAAACTTTGGAAGGAGGATATTATTTATTCTATAGGTGATAGTGAATGGGTTAGCTCCATCATGGTTGTACCAAAAAAGGAAGAAAAATGGAACATGTGTGAATTATAGAAAAATTAATCATAATACAAAAAAATATCATTTTCCTTTATCCTACATAGAAAAAATATTACAAAGGTTAGAAGGACAAGAATATTATTTTTTTTAGATGGGTTTAGTGGCTATAATCAAGTATCCATAGCATCGAAAGATTAACAGAATACTACTTTTACATGTTCTTATGGTCTCTTTTCATACTATAGGATGTGTTTACTCTTTGTAATGCATCAGCTACCTTCTAAAGGGCTAAGATTTCTTTTTTCTCTAACATGTTAGAATACTATGTTCAAGTATTTATGGATGATTTTTCATTGTATAGTGATGAGTGGTGAGGTATCCCTACACTCAACCATACGAATATGAGCGTTACATGTGTGATCTGGTCAAACTCCGCAGACTAAGTGCCTACATGCCTTATGGAACACTTAAGGTTAATCGTTCGTTGTCTTCCCAAACTTACTTGTATTTGTCATGGTGTATGGTTAAGTAAGTCTGAGGTATGTGATTTTTATATCTTTTCTATTTTATCTCCTATGCTAATGAGGTGAAGGGTGAAGAGACTAATTCACTAACTTTAACTAACTAACTAAGCCTTAATTAACCTATCATCACAATCCATTTCCACTTACTGTTCATACCCTGAACCAATGCAACCTTGGTTACCAAATGTTAGTTGTTGTTGGGATCATCAAGCGTATTGTATATGCTCGAAGTGATCATACTGAGTGCACTTAACTACGGGAGAAGGATTGAGAGAGATTTAACTAACTAATAAAGCATTTAAATGATAAATGATAAATAACAATAAATAAAGTCCTAATTAGCCTAATCCATGCACTACAAGGTTTATCCAAGAAGTTTGTCTTTATTTCCATACACAAACTTGTGTTCAAGTACAATATTTGCTCGAATAAAGATCTATTCACTTTGGAGTTCCTATTGCGGGCACATGGAAATTATTCTATCTCTAGAGAGATAAAACAGCTAGAGTTTCGCTATGATCTAGGCCTAGAATGAGAAACAAGGGAGAGCCGCCTCTTATTTATAGACTTCGAAGCACACTATGATATCTCATACATGATATCATGGGGGAAGATGTGATATCGTGTGGGATGCAATATCATGGCCCATGCAATATCGCATCCCATCATACCCCCATGATTGAATGAAAACTCGTCCTCGAGTTCCTTACAATAATATCAGGAAGGTATGGGATTATTGACTCAAATGGAACTAATGGTGAATGGGATGACATGTGAACAGATCATCATTACAAGACAAAACTGGTGTTCATGACAACAAGAGTGAACACCTTCTACATTTGACATTAGGCCTCATTTGGTAGCAGAGAGAGAAGAGAGAAGAGAAAAAGAGTTTGCTGTTGCCAACACCAAGATTGTGCCTTTCATTGTCCATCCATAAGCATGCCATCAAGCTTGCTCCTTGCATAGCTACTTTAGCATCGATCCATTCCAAGTGTTCCCTCCAGATCCAATCTGTTCTTGCATGATTGCCATCTACACACATAACACAATCTTATATTAGAAAGGGTTAATGAATTATCATGTAATTGATACCTTTATTTGGTAAAAGGTCCATTGGATGGGTTGTGGTATGGTTGATATGAATCTGGAGATATATTAATAATGACTATCGAAGGTGTAGGGGTTAGGAGAAAATAAAAAAAAATAGGTTAGGACCCCCATGACTAAGAGTGAACCTTTGGTAGTGATAGAATGGAGAATGAAAAATAACAAGAAAGATGGAGGAAAAAGAAGAAACTATAACGTTGATGAATTGGATGTCAAGATGGAAATGAACAAAATAGAGTGGATTGCAAAAATGTTAAGGGAAAGAATTTAACGGATGCACCAAGTAGGAGTGCCAGTGGGTCCTCCACAAAGAAGGCTCATGTACTTAATGCTGTAACAAACCCACATTCAAAGAGTCCGTAGGTTCTAAGAATGTCCTTTGGAACAAGAGTTAAAGTCTTTACGGCAAGAATTTACCAAAAATAAAACAATGCATCCACCAAGATATACACCAATGATACAACCGACAATGAGGTGAATAATGGAGGAAGAATGATGGAAACGAGAGAATGGAATGGAGTCTCAAGAACAAGATGGTGTACAGCCCCTAGTGTGTTTCATGGTTAATGTGACTTAGTAGATCCTATTTCAAGTTTGGCCGTAAACAAACCACATCCAGTGACTTCGCATCAATGCATTCAGCCAATCCATCCACTTGAACAACAAGAATGCCTTCACCCAAGAGCCACTACCATTCCGATGAAATGAAGAAGAAGAGAGAATGGGAAGTCAAGAGGGCCTTAGTTAGAGGGA
Source organism: Gnetum montanum (assembly GCA_015680685.1). Classification (NCBI taxonomy): domain Eukaryota; kingdom Viridiplantae; phylum Streptophyta; class Gnetopsida; order Gnetales; family Gnetaceae; genus Gnetum; species Gnetum montanum. The sequence continues at coordinate 20,517 of MNCI01016960.1, read as the reverse complement.
ACATTTTTATTTTAGTTCCATAACTAATTCTTGTAGCTTAAGGAATTATTTTTTCTAAGGGGTGTGCTTTGAATTCTCACTTTTGTTTTTGTTTTGTTTGGTTTTCTTTTGTTTTATGTGTTTATGCGTGAGAACCACATCATGCAAAGAATTTTTTATTTTTATTAGCTCAGCTTCCCAATAATTGGGTAACATCAAAATGATAAGAAAACTCAAGAAGAAAACATCCAAGCACCCAAGAGAATGGCCAATACAAATGCACCAAGTTCCCTTGAAGTCACACCCTTTTCAAGCCTTGAGTCCTTGCTTAGTTTGAGAAATACTCGATCACCGATTCATTGATGATTCTTATTAGAAAGAGATTGTACTTTTCCAAGCCAAGAGAGACCATAGACTTTTGTAGATGAATGGATGAAGTGTACTCATTGCCTGTCATATCAAAAGAAACATACCTTAGTATCAACATCAAGACTTAAAGGTAAAAATCAAACATAAGCAATCAATACGAAAATAGTTCATACCATCATGAAGAACACGTATTAAATGACAAACTTACAAGATGGATAACACACATACACACACACACATAAAATGAAAAAGTATAACGATGTTGTAAAACAAAAATATCTAAAACAAAAAATGTGTAAAACAAAAACCTGTAAAAAAATGTGTAAAACAAAAATGTGTAAAACAAAAACATGTAAAACAAAAATGTGTTAAAAAAAAACTAAAAAGAACTGAGGGCCTCCAATGATCAGCATAGGTGGCCATCTCCCCCATGATTGAATGGAAAGGGTGAGATCCGAAATAATGAGTGCCTATTTGAACTTTTCAAAAGTGTCCAACTTCTCCAGACTGATGTTCTTAGATTAAGGGGTGGAACTTAGCGATGCTCATACTCCAATGTATCTATGCCTTCGTTGTTAGTGTGAGTTGTTTCCCCAGTTTGTTCCATGCATGTTGGTCGGTTGCTCTTTTGACTAGCTGTCAACCATGAGGTGTCCACTACTTGTGTGGTTGCTACATACAAGCACCTTTGTATTTGTGTTTCTTGGGCACACCAGTTGCATGGAAGGGATGCTAAGCATTCCTCCATGTCATCACCCTCTGAGTCACTCTATGTGATGCATGGAAATTTCTTCTTCTCGATCTTTCCATAAATGTTTATCTTAGATATCTCCAAGGAAAGATTGTGAATCCCTAGGTACACATCTATTGTACTCAGCCATGGCCTTCCCATTATAATTGGGAAGTCCCCATTGTTACTATTAACTTCTATCACCAGGAAATTGGCTAGGTATGACTAACCACACATAGTGGTAATGATGTCTTCCACCAATCCCAAGGGAATGGTGATGGACTAGTCAGCCAACTCAAGTTGAATATTGCTCTTCTTGAGTTGGGGCAAGTTCCAAGCTTGATACATTTCTTGTGATATTAAGTTAACTCTGGAACCTGAGTCAAGAAGAGCCTTATGTGGTTCATTCCCGGCAACTTGAAGGTAGATTATGGGGCTTCCAGGATCAGAGAGTTTCCTGGGAAGGTGGCCTACCATGATCTAGTTGGTAACGATATGCATTAACATAACCATATGCATTAAGCTCTATTGTTGGACTGAAGGGAACCTCGAAGTCTTATTTGTTGGAGGCACATGCACAGAATCAACCGCTTGTTGTTGTGAGAGCATGTCTGGGCTTTTGGTTCTAAAGAAAGGTCTTCTCTTCTTGCAGTTGTTAGAAGTAGTAGCGGGTTGGATGTTTATAGCTCTCGTAGCATTACGTTGCTGTGGTTGAGTGGGGAGTTCCCCTTGCATTGTTGGAGTTGGTGGTAGTGGAACTACTAGCGTAAGAGTGGCAGATAGATTTGGAGGATGGTATAGGTGTGGAGTGTCTCCTGGAGGAGAAGGAGTCCATCTAAAGTATTCCCAAACTTGGTAGTGATTTTGTGGAGTTGTGTGATCCATAGAGTCACTTGGAGAAACCGGCTACTACACGTAATAGCCATAAGGATCAGGTTGCCAGTAACGGTTGGTGGAACTATCTTGGGTTACCTTGGGGATAAGGTAACCTTTAGGGAGCTTGCTGTTGGTTAAGTCTTGGGTTAAGTGCATACACCCCAAACTCTTGAAGATGTGAGATGATTGGACAACATCCCTTAGGATAGTCATATTGGCAGATCTCACATCCACCATCATTGTCTATGTTAGAATCCACAACCTCATTGAAGATAGTAATTTTTCCCTTACCATTGATACATGCATGGCCTACATCTCTCCACTTTTTCTTGTCTTGGCCACTACTTCGTTCCTCCTTAGACTTCTCTACGATTTTTAGGACAGTTTCAAGTCTAGAGTTTAAGGAATCCCAAAATTGATCCACCTTAGCTGACACTTTGGTTGTTAACTTCTGTAGCGGAAAGGTTTTTCTATTCACCAAATCTTCGAGTGGTGACTCATCCTCCTCATCATAAAATTTCACTCCCTTCTTTTGAAGGGAAGGATCACGGTTATATTCTTCTGCACTTTCTCTTTTCCGTAGCTCCCCTTCTTCTTTGGCTACTTGCTCCAACAAGCGATGAATTTCATGGGATCTAAGTTCTGATAATCTCCCTTGGGCATAAATCCTAAGGGTTCTCCTAGTTTCATACCTTATCCCATCTACGAGATGGCGAAGTTGATCCTGTTGAGCATAACCATGGCTTGGGCAACGATGTAGCAATGCATAGTATTGGCCCATGGTAGTATCCAAGGGTTCATGATTACCCTAATTCCATCCTTGGATCTGCTTATGCAAGTTAGACACTCTGGAGTACATTTGGTATTTATCATTGAGCAATTCTAACATCTTACTCCATCTCCTAATGGTTTCCAGTTCTAAGGATCGGTACCAACTCTCTACTTCCTTTATGAGTGTCCTAGGAAACAACTTTTGTTTTTGCCACTTGTTCTCTATTGGCAAGGTGCAGGCATCGTGGAATGCTTGTAAATGATTTTGTGGATCATCGTTGTATCCTCCTTGGAAGTGTGGAATATTATTCATATCTAATCTTTTGATCCAACTATCTTTTTGATGCCTTGTTAGTATTCTAATTGCCTTCATAATATCTAGCATACTTCGGGTTGCAAGTAGGGGCTCATTATGATCATCCCTTTCATAACATCTATAATGTCTATGTTGTTCCCTACTTTCCCTTCGTTCATGCCTTGATTCTCATAAGTGCCTTCATCCTCTCTCTCAACTTTCTCATCAAGGTCTCTCGTTTTGCCTACCCTTATCCTCACCATTATGCTCTTTGTGGCTATGCCTAGATGTAAAAGTAGAGGGTGAGTGATGTGATGAAGGGGAAGAAGAAGGAGAACCATTGCCATGATGATGCTTCTCATCTTCTCTTCTATGAATACAGCCCTGATCGTGATGATGATCCAGGCCCTCGTCCTTGTCCTGTGTTGTTGTTCCCTTAGTGAATAGTTAGCATTCACGAGGATCAAAACCAAGGTTGTGTATAGTGGAGCATAGGTTCTAATACCCCACCTCCTCACCATCATTAGGAGGGGAAACATCATTTGATGGAGAACCTGTTACAAGTGGTTCACCATCTTCAATTTCACTTAGGACATGTGGGACCCTTTTACCCTTCAACAGTGTATGGTGGCTCTCCTACCGCGAGTTCCTTAAACATTGTGCTTCTGTGGGATGATAATCCCTTGTGTTTAAATCACCTACAATGTATTCAGCATAGAGCCGTGTCATGCCGATCTGTGCGAGAGCATGGAGGAGCATGTTTGGGACTAACCGATTTGGAGGTAACACTATGTTACCTTGCAAGTCTCTCCATCACAGTTGTTCATCCTGATGGAGGATAAAGGTAAAATCAGGTATGTACTCAGGTAAAATCAAGTAAAATCAGGTATGCTATTGAGGAATTGATGGATTTTGGTTATGTGTTTGATGCTACCGACTATTTCTAGTATGATCCCTAGGTGGTGAATTGCTCTTATGAGAAGAATACATTGTTATTTTATTCAGTGTGCTGATTAACCATTATATAATTTTTCTTTTAATTAATCCTAAGGGTTCATTTAAGCTCCCAATGATGTGGATAATTTCCTATGTTCTACTTAGTGCACAAACACTTAATCCCCAGCAATAGTGCCAATGATGAGTGGTGAGGTACCCCTACACTCAACCATACGAATATGAGCATTACACGCGCGATCCGGTCGAAGTCCACAGAGTAAGTGCCTACATGCCTTATGGAACACTTAAGGTTAATCATTTGTTGTCTTCCTAGAGTTACTTGTATTTTTCATGGTGTAAGGTTAAGTAAGTCTGAGGTATGTGATTTTTACATCATTTCTATTTTATCTCTTATGCTAATGAGGTGAAGGGTGAAGAGACTAATTCACTAACTTTAACTAACTAACTAAGCCTTAATTAACCTAGCATCACAATCCATTTCCACTTACTGTTCACACCCTGAACCAATGCAACCTTGGTTACCAAATGTTAGTTGTTCTTGGGATCATCAAGCGTATTGCATGTGCTCAAAGTGATTGTACTGAGTGCACTTAACTACGGGAGAAGGGTTGAGAGAGATTTAACTAACTAATAAATCATTTAAATGATAAACAATAAATAACAGTAAATAAAGTCCTAATTAGCCTAATCCATGCACTGCAAGGTTTATCCAAGAAGTTCGTCTTTATTTCCGTACACAAACTTGTGTTTAGGTATAATATTTGCTCGAATAAAGATCCGTTCACTTTGGAGTTCCTACTATAAGCACATGGAAATTATTCTATCTCTGGAGAGGTAAAACTGCCAAAGTTTTGCTATGGTCTAGGCCTAGAATGAGAAACAAGGGAGAGTTGCCTCTTATTTGTAGACTTGGCGGTGCACTGCGATATCGCGTATGTGATATCGTGAGGGAAGATGCGATATGGCATACACAATATCGCGTGGGATGCAATATCATGTCCCATCATATAGGGATACTTGTGAACAAACCTTAGAACAATTAGATTGTGTATTTGATAGATGCATAGAAAAATATTTAAAACTTAATTTAGAAAAAAGTCACCTAACAGTGACAAGCAGTGTAGTTCTAGGACATGTAATTTCAAGACATGGAATAAGATGGATGATGAAAAGGTTAAAGTTATTTCTACACTACTAAAACATACCAATTTAAGAACACTTAGCTCCTTTTTGGGACATGCTAGGTATTATGGAAGGTTTATTAAAGACTTTTCAAAAATTGCTAAGCCTTTTATAAACTCCTAGAAAATGATGTACCTTTCAGTTGGACTAATGTCAACAAGCCTTTACTCAGCTAAAAGGGAAGGTAACTTTAGCCTTCATACTCAATGCACCACATTGGAATTTTTCCTTTTGATATAATGTGTGATGCTGTCAATATGGCTATAGGAGTAGTACTTGGGCAATATATAGAAAATAAACTAAGAGTATTTTTACTATGTGTCTAAGAGTTTGGACTAAGCCCAACTAAATTATACAACTGCTAAAGAATAACTTTTAGCAATTATATATGCCTTAGACAAATTTAGGCATTCCTTAATAGGCTATAAGACTAGGGTATACACTCACCATTCAACTAGGCAACAAAAAGATAGATAATGCTAAAATAATAAGTTGATGCTTATTGCTCCAAGAATTTAATCTTGAATACTTGACAAGAGAGGTAGGGATAACATTGCAGTAGATAACCTCTTTTGACTAGAAACATTAGAGGAAAATAGAACACAAGGGCAATTTAGTAAAAAATTCCCTAATGAACAAATTTTCCTACTCTAGAAAGACATATGGTTTGCTGATATAGCTAACTATCTTATCACACTGAAGACACAAAACCATTAGAATCAAGAGGAAAAGATATCCTTTTTAAAGAATGTATCAAAGTATATTTGGAGTGAGCCTCACCTATAGCATATAGAATGAAATAGCTAGAAGATGTGTTGTAGAAGATGAATAATAAGAAATTCTCTATATGTATCATGATGATATTGGAGGAGGACACTTTGATAGCCATAGAACAACATTAAAATTTTTTAAAGATGATCAAACTTATGTTTAAGCATGTGATTGTTGTCAATGTATAGGGGAAATGTTCAAAAGGCAAGAAATGCCACTTAACCCCATATTCATAACAAAACCTTTAATGTATGGAGCATAGACATTTTAGAACCATTTCTACCTTCAAATCAATGCCAATATATCTTAGTTTCTATAGACTATGTAACTAAGTGGGTAGAGGACAAGGCCACATCAACAAATGATGTTAAGGTAGTTGTTAGCTTTCTGGGAAAACATATGCTCATATGATTTGGAATTCCATGTGTGCTCATAAGTGATGAAGAAACCTAATTTGTAAAGGAGATCATGGAAAAATTCCTTGGCAATAATGCAATCTAACATAAAATAGCAATTGCCTACCATTCTTTAAGACTAATGAATCAACTTAGCTTTAATGAAGAATTAAATTAGACTTGAAGGATGGCCCAAATACATTAACTTGATGAAGTACATATGCATGCAATAGATATACAATAAATAATTAAGAAACAAATAAAGCTCATGCATGATAAACTTATATTAAATAAGAAATTTTCACGAGGAGACAAAGTCCTACTCTATAACATAAGGTTATGTAAGATTCCGAGTACACTTACAACAAAGGTCCCATAAACGGAAAGGTCCCTGCCAAGGTGTGAGTGCCTTTTGGGGCTGTTTGAATTTTATCCTTAATAAAAGGAAACTATCTATATTGAATATATTGTTACTAATTATCTACTTCCAAAATCATTTAGAGACTTACTAAATAATATGGGAGTGGGTAGCGTCCCAAAATCATTTAGAAACCGTTTTTCCTTCTGCATAGTGCCTCTCTATTCCCCATATTGTATAACATGTTTATAATAACTGTTTGAAATAATTATTATCTTTACAATGACGAGATCTCGTTGGATTGGGTACCCTAGCAAAAACGCCCGTGAAAATCTCAGTATTACAAACTTAGAACTCTTGGTACCATAGTGGTAAGTATTTCCCCCTGTCACGCGGATCATCCGGGTTTGATCCATGACAACGGCAATTTTAATGATTTTGAAACCAAGTTCAATGCCAGCTTCTGGGGGTACTGAAACCAGAAAATGAAAATGAAAATTAAATTAGGATTGGGAAAATTGCAAGGAAGTTTCTAAAATCGGATTGCCAAAATGACAAGCAATCAGGATATTAAATTTAGAAAATTAGTAAAGAAAAGAGATATCTATTGCAGTTAGACAGAGTATGTTTCCTTTTCTTTTCCATAATGATGATAAGTTGCAGCAGATATCAAATATAGCATTTTTACGTGCATGCAAGAAAGCAAGAAAAGACCACCGATTCCAATTCCATTGTCAATGTAGGCAATACCTTCATCAATGTTTGAAAATTGACGGTGCTCATCAATATGAAACCATTCAAAATAGGGAGGACGGAAGAAATCCCTAACGTAAGATTTTCCTTGCGCAGGAAAAGGGCCGTCCATGAAATGGATATCCAATCTTTCCAGAATACGATCATCTCATTTCGCTGTTTGGCGTTTTCAGATCTCTTCCTACCCTCGACAGCGAAGAAAACTAAAGATGTCCCAACACTTTTTGGAAGAAATTTCTTGGAGATAAGGTAGAATTTTGAAAAAGCACATAGTCCCTGCGGTCGGCGGAGATAAAAAAACCAGGAACACACGTGACATCATATGAGGGGCCTAGTCAGAACTGGGTTAGAGTTTCCAAGATGTTATATCCGCTCAGAGAAAAAAGAGAAAAAACAAAAGCATTAGAAATCTCTAAAACTGCAAGCCTTTTACTCAAGATATAGCAATCTATTGAATTTAACTGAATGCTTCAAATTGAATAATAAAAATATCTTTGGAGTTTCAAAGTCTTGCAGATTCTCTTTGTTGTTATATAGACTTCTCATATTAGACTAAATAGAAATATAACAAATTAATGAAAAAGCAAGAAAGGTAAACTGGGAGCTCTGCAAAATAAAAAGTTATCCACCGTAGAGGCAAGTAGTTGTACAAGTAGCCACAGAGAAATAGCCTTTGTACATATCTTGCCTTCTATCAAGTGACTTATGCTACAACCTTAAAAAAGGAGAATAATTCCATTTGAGAGTTAATTACCTATCTCATAGATAGATGTTGATTTTAATCTATTTGAACATTATTATTAAAATTCCAGAACATGCCTCATGCATAAAATTGTTTAAACAAACACATTATTAAGAGTTTTGAGTATCACTTACATATATTGTATTTTTCATCCTTTTCAAGAAAAAGAGCAAAACCACCAAATTAAGTAAATAGGTAACAACAATAACTTAACATACAACTATCTTAAGTGTCCTGAATGGTGTTAATTAGGTTTGGAATTTTTTGTCTAATTTAAATGTTTTTGGAATTTGCTGGTAATTTAAAACATTTATTTTTATTACCATCCTATCACAAACATAACTAATCATTCAAAAACATCATTTTTATTATACATGGGTTAAGTAATTAACTATGCACAATAGTATGGCGAATCTACAAAAATTAATATACATGGACTCCCATATTCTATAGAAATCATGAGGATGTAAATATTATTTTATAATAAGTATATGTATTTTTTCATCATTCTAGAGACTTATTTTTTATATAGCATTACAATAATAATGGTATTGATATTGCTAAATTCATGGTAACTAAGATGCTATGTAAATAGTGGCATCAAACTTTTAATTAAGCTAAAAAATGTGAATATTTTCAATAAATACATCAAACAATTATAGATTGGAATTGCCAAGCCATTCACCTCTCCACAATAGTGTTCACTACTAAGTGTAATAGTGGACTTTTAATTACTAAGTGTAACAATGAACATTTATTTAGCTAAAACATGTCAGTATTTTCAACAAACACATCAAACAATTATAAATTCAAATTTTACAAATAGCCCTCACCAATAATCCATAAGGACAAGACAAAAAATGATTCACAGTGGATAGCTAGGTCATTGATATTCCTTAAAAATGATTTATAGATAGTCTTACACTAAACTTCATAAGACTTATACTAAACTTCATGAAGAAGACATGATTCTTTAGAAAATGGCTAGCCACAACTTTTTGATTTTTCCTTAGGTTCAATTTTTTTGGATTATATGGAATGAAAGGTTAAGATGAGGATTGTTGCCAAACCCCAGCATGCTTAAGAACTTATTATACTACCAATGAACATGGTCCTCATTCTTTTTTTTTCTTTTTTTTATGCTTTTTAGGAAACTTTGCCCATGTGTGCTTCATTTTTAAGGTAGGAACTCCAACACGAGTCTGGTCGATTAGTTGCATTGCTAAAGAACATTGTCCTTTGAAAAACTTTACCTATGGTGCAATTCAACCCTCATGTATGGGCCTTTAATTATAAGCTAAATGACATCATAGTAGGTCTCCTGGGTAGCTAAGGGTTCTCAAGTAGAGAGGAACTCACTTCACCTTGTTGCTCATAGGATAGCCATGGATCATCACACTTGAGGGCTAGGGCTTATGAGAGGGAAATGGAATCTTCTAAGGTCACCTAGTGATTGTGGCTAACCATTCTCTAATCTCACATGTCCTACATTCACATGATCATGATAATAACATAATAATTTAGTATAAATCTCATTTTCCATAATCCAAAATGATTTACATACAATCTTAATTACATTGAACCCACTTCCACTTGTTTGCTTGACACATGTTGCACCAAATGACTAAGAGTTTGCACCACATCGAACATTAGAGACCTGAATTCTAGCTCCATCTACCATGAAAAACACAAGAATTTCATATTCATTTTATCTTACCAAATGATAATTATGATTTTCTTATGCTAAAAATAGAACACATTTATCTTACTTAAAGAGACATAGATAGTATATCCACAAAGATAGACATAGGTTTTGCCAGACAGATTCCTTTCAATGTTGGATCAACCATTTTTTCTAGCACATCCATATCACGAAGTTGGGGAATTTCCCCTCTTATGAGGGATTGCTTAGACCAATGCTTGGAACTACAATAGTGGGAAGATCAAAGTGAAATCAACCTGGAAAAACACAGTGATCTGTAACTTCATTGGTGAAAGAGTAGTATGAAATAAAATGAACTAAGAAAACATCTTTGATCTAGAACAATAGTAGAAGAGAGATCAGAATGAACTAAGCCTATATATAAGATGCTAGTTTATGTGTATCTTCCTCTATTTTTTTCCACATGAGAAATTGCATGTTTGGAAGGCTATGACATCGAGCACTTGATATTGGAACCACGATATCAGATCCCCGATATTGAGGTAGAAGCTACGATGTTAAATATCCGATATCGTGAACATGTGCAAACCTATAAATATGAAACTTAGACACATAGTCCAAAAGCAAGTTTCATTCCAACCTTAGTGAAATTATGTCAATTTGTTTTCTTGATTTTAGAACATAGCACTTAGTAGTGTATTCTTGTAGTGTGATGTTAAGTAATTGAACAGAGTCTTTATTTGAGTGGAATGTACTTGGACATGTTTCATGATTGGGAATAAAGATCAAGATTACTTTTCATTATTGCAAAATTAATTAAATTTATTTATTATCTACTTAGACTAATGTTTACTATTTTGACTTAGTTTAAATATTACTATTTTCCTAGTTACTAATTTACTTTTGCACTTTACTATTATTGTTGTTAAGTGAAATGGATACAACTGATTTCGAGCATTAAGTGTGACTATTTGGTAACCCAATAGTCTTATCACTTGGTTTGCCTAATAGCGAGATACTTGGTAATCCTAGTAATGATTACGTAACTCCAAGATGTGTGTGGAGAATCACAAACAAGTGTCTGTCACACTAGAGTAGATTAGATTTGTTTGCTATTACTTAGATTTAGAAACCACTTCATTTACCTTATGTTCACTAGGAGTAATATGACCCTACAACATCAACACATCATACACCTCACTATGAGTTAAACTATATGCATTGATTTTACTAGCTCACATGGAAAGGTAACAATCGCAAACTTAAACCAATTACTAGCATAATGACATTGCCTTGTCCATAGAACTTGATCAAGCTATGCATGAACACTCGTATCTTGTATGGTTGGGTGTTGGATTACTCCACCACTCATCATTGACATCGTTACTAGGGATAAGTTAATGTATGCTTAGTAATTGATTTCTCAAAGCTTGTTGTATTAGAAACCCAAAGTCAACATTTTAATTTTTCAATATCACTAAACAAGTGATGCACACTTTATCAATGTCTTAAGTCACAAACATGACCTCAAACAAAGATACATCACCACCTACCAGGGAGACAAGAAAAAGCAATGATAAACCATTAAAGAAGAAGAATGTGAGATGCCAATGCAAATAAGAATCATTTATGCTCACACTAATCCTTATCATTCAAACTTCACTTTCATCTTTTATTAGGACAATCAAATGAGGTGGAGGGACATGCAAGGAAACATAGTCCTACCTCTAGAACATGTAGAACTTAACATGATTCAAACTACCCTAAGGGAAATGTAGTTGGACCAGATCCAAGAAAGGTATCATGTGACTAGCACATGAAAAGACCCTATGAACTCACAAAGGAGTGTATGAGGAGAGATGCTATCATGGAGATTAAACATATGCACAACAAAGGGAAGCAAGTCAACATTTCTATTGTCTTGAAGGAACTTGATGCTAATGCATTTATTTTAGAGCAACAACACCAAAACCATGAGGAGCCTTCAAAAATACCTATAATAAAACTTGAGAAACCTATCAAAGTACAACTTCATTCCACTCTAGTAGAGACACCTAAGGGGGAGGCTACTAACTTAAGGAGTAAGCATGACTCAAGGCCAAGGGTTCCTACCAAATCTTACAAAGAAGCATATAAGAGTAATGAAAGGAGAACAAGTCAACATCATTTTCTTGATACCTCATCTGCCTCATCATGATCATAAGTGGACTCTAACTGAAGAAAACATAAGTACTGGGACTATGATAGGGAAGAAAGTAGGAGTCATAACCATCATGGTCGATATTCAAGACACTCTAATATAGAAGATGAAGAATATGAATAAAGGAGATAAAGGGATCAAAGAAAGGATCAAGAAAGATACAAGCATAGAAGGATTCATTGCTACAACAAGTATATGAACCTAACCATGATGATGAACCTCTTATGGAAACCCAAAGCATGATAAATATTCAAGAAGCTATCCATATACCAACTAGGCACATGACAGATATTTGAATTAAATGGCTAGACATGAATAAGATTCCAAGACTTGAAAGTGGCTATAATGCTAATCTACAACATCACTTTGAAGCTTTCCATGATGCTTGCACCCTCCAAAATATTGAAAGTTATTGGAAAAAATTAAAATGATTTCATAGAACACTTGTGAAGAAAGCGGAAAGCAAGTACAGGTCATTGGAACCTAAATTAATCAAATGTTGGAGTACCATGCTCAAACTCCAATGAAAAATACCAAACTTATTCATGAGTGTCTAATTTAAGGAAACAAATCCAAGGATAGAATCAAGGGAATCATGAGACCCTTGCTGTAACAATGGGCAAATACTATTCACTATTGCACAAATGTCCAAGCCACAAATTTTCACCAAGGGAACAACTTAGGCAAATTGTAGATGGGCTGTGGAGAAAAACCAAAGAGACTCTTGGGGTTTATGCCCAAGGTAGGTTATTAGAAATGACTGTCCAATGTATCTAAATGCTAATTGACCAAGTGGAAAAAGAGGAAGATGAGTTAAGAAAGAGGAAATTGACTTAAGAGTATAATAGAGATCCATTAATTTGAAAGAGAGATGTGCATATATGTGACAAGTAAGAGGATGAAACCTTGGAAGATGTTATCCAGAAAAAGACTCTACCTATTTAAAAATTAGTCAATGATATAGCAACTAAAGTAGAAAAATTTTGGGATTTAGTGGATGAAAAATTTTCTACGGCCCTAAAGATTGTGGAAGAAAAGATTAAACAAGCTCTTAAATGGGGGAAGGAAAGGAAGAAGAAAAGAGATTATGAACAAAAAAGTTATAAGCACAAAGAAAAAGTTACTTCTGTTGAAGGATACACTGACTCAAGTTCAGAGGAAGAGGAAGGATGCAAAGTGTGCCAGTATAAACATCCTAAGGGATGTTGTCATGTTTAGGTCTAGTTGCAAGAATCTAGGATATATGCACTCAATTTGAGCTTTTTCAAGAATCAGATGCCTAGAAGATTGTCTTATCCTTGAGGTAATATCAAGCAACCCTTCCAACCAACATAGTACCCAAGCAGAGCCTACCCACAACCATAAAAGAAATATCAATAGTAGTGGCAACAACTGTAGATGTGGGCAATGCCACTACCAAGGCAACAATATCCATATAGGAAACCAGACACTTATGGATATTATGTTTAGCATCTAATATCTCCAAGAAATACATCAATTCAAACTTCTTCTCGTTACTATCCACTAGAATACTAAAAACCTACTACTCCAAGGAGTGATTAGAGTCCTCACACAAATTTGCTAGTAACTGGCCCATTAAATCCCTTTCCAATTCTTTACCACCAATGCCACCACTTGCTATGCATGGTGAATCACCATCACAACCATAGCAGAGAAAACCTACAAGGGTAGTGAACATTCAGATAGAGAATCCTACCAGCAACACTAAGGATCAAATAAAGAAACATCCTTTCTTTAGGATAAATTTTGAAAACGTTGATAGAATTAGAGCTTCATCAAGACCAACTTCCCCTATCACATATTCTCTTACTATCAACAGGCTTTCATCATCATCCAATACAAAGATACAAACTATCATGTTCATTGAAATAGTCATGGATTAGATTAAGGTAGGACCACTCCCTAAGAATAGAATTAATCTAGAAATTCCTTTAATTTATTTATGAGTAGCTAGAAATCTACCATGCAAAGCTCTATTAGACTCAAGTTTCAAGGCAAATTTGATTTCTTATGAAACATATCAAGCATGGAATCTACCACCATTGAAAGAATTCAACATCAGGTTAGAGCTTGTAGATTAACCCATCACCATTCCTTTGGAATAGATAAATTATGTAGTAACCACTATCAATTTGTGGACTTATCCAACAAACTTCCAATCATCATGGAGAGAGCATGGGCTAGCACAATGTATGCTAAGCTAAGTATGAGAGATCTATCTATTGAGATCTCAATGGAGAATAAGTATAGAGCCATACATAAGCAAGTAATCTCATGCATTACTACCAATAGAAAAGGGTGCAATTGTGGACCAATCATTCAGAATGCCAACATAGTTACCATACCAATCCACAACAACAATGAAAAACAAATATGTGTAAGAGAAATAGTAGGAGCTACTACACCAAAAGACACCTTGTGGCCACTAACTAAGAACCTTCAACTATCCAAAATATGCATGGAACAATTTGATTCATTTATTAATTCCCATTCTTAGAAAATGACTCCAAATAAGGACCCAAAAATAAAATTAATAACTCATAATCATACACCAAAAGGGAAAGAGAACAAGGACTTAGACAATCAAAACTCAACTACCATTAAGATCACATGGGATAATAATAGAAAAGTTAAATCAATAAAGATGGTAAGTGAATCACCTAATGTGTATGATCCAAGAGACCTAGGAAACATTTTTTGAACACTTACCTATGAGTTTAGTTGTGGGGGAGATACTATACCTTAATTATAGAATTAATAAGTGCTTTTCCATTTTGTGTTTTATAGTTCTTTTTACTTTTCCTTTTTTTTGATACAATTTTTCCTATCCTTTTATATCTTTCACATTCTTTGACATCTTCTTATTCTTTCACATTTTTTATTTCTTAATTTTTTTATATTTTTGAAAATTTTTAAATTTTTTAACCATTTCCATTCTTTTAACATTTTCATCTTTATACTTTTGCAAAATTATTACTATATTTTTCATTTCTTTCATACTTATTGTTGGCACATTTGGCCATTCTATGGAACAGTAAGACTCCTAATTTGAAAACTAAAACTCATGGGTTTGATTTTGGTAAATTTTCAATAACTTACAAAAGTTATCAAAGTTATATATTCAAAGGTTGTTGGCATATCAAAGTTCAATTGCCCGGATGTTAAGACTTTGTGGTGTGGTTCTAAATCAAAGTTTGAATGAGATGATGGGACTGTTATTGGATGTGATTTTGGGGCAAAAACTGGCTTTTGGATATTCCAGATATTAGCAAAAATCCGCTGTCGGTGCTCAAATGGATTTCAGTAGAAACGTTGGAATACCATTTTGGAAAATATTTCAAAAATACAAATATTTTAGTTATACTCCTTTTGTAGCTCCTGATTTTGGCACAGCCGTTGAGAATGGCTGAATTGGAAGCCTGAAACCCTTGCTGCCGCTACCACTGGAATTGCCACGAGCGCCGCTGCTATTGGAGCTGATCTGCCTGTTGTTGTCGTTGGGGAAGACTCGTGCATTTTTCTACGCGTCGTCGTTGGTGGTCGTCACGTCACGAGAACCAGCGAAAGCACCTGTGTGGGAGGTAGAAATAGTAGGAGAGGGCTGCGCATGGGCGGTGGAAGAAGAAGAGAAACCTCTATTCTGTACGCGGTGGCCACCACGGCTTCGGTCACAGCCAGATCTGACTGAGAAAGTCATAGATCTAGCCGAAGTAGGCGCGGATCTCTCAGGAAAAGGCCTAGATCTGGCAGGAGACGCAGGCGGTGGGCAAGCAAAGGGAGGCGAGGGCTGCGACGACTGCACTAACACAACATGCGGTCGCGGCGGTCATGTACAGAAAACCCTTGAGCCCGCATTTTAACATTCTGTGGGCATTTGCAAAAATGATGTGCACTGCAAAAAATCCATGGGTAGAGAACAAAGGGTAGATGCAAAGAAGTTAGTTCCAAAATAGCACCCATGTCCAATGCCGATGCATTTGGCATCGCATACCAGTCCAATGAATACGGCAAGGAAGACACAGAGGCACGTCAAGACAAGTGTCCGGAGATATTTTAGGCCGATGCTGGTAAACCGAAGTTGCATTTTATTATATAAAATTTTAAAATTTAAAATAATCACAATACCATATACACTAAGTGTGAAGCCCCAGTTATAAACTTACCTTTTTTTTAATTATCTCAAGACTTCAAAAACATTATTGTTTAAAAATATTATATAAGTTACTACCTACAAATATTTGTAATATTAATATAAACATGTTTATAATATTTTAAATATTTGTAGTATAGATATAACTTCCAAAGCATAAATCTCTCCTAATTATATGTATAACTTCCTAAATAACTCCTTCCTAATTAAATGAGTAAGTTGTAACCTCCTTACTTGGGAGAAAAGTTAGCTAGGATATTTTAGCAAGTAATCTCC
>MNCI01016951.1:7307-17989 GCA_015680685.1 Gnetum montanum | reverse complement strand
TTTCAGTGGGTTAATTCATGTTTTTAGTTTGGTCATGAAATGAGAGACAAACACCGGCCAAACAAGAATCTTTTGAGACTTTGGTTTAGCTTGTTTCCACGCTTCGTGGTTACTACACACACGAGAAAGACTTGTCAAGAATATATCTGGTGCACGCGTATTATCGTGAAATTTCTACACAGGTGTATCCTGGTTAACAAGCGGATATGGAAGGATAGTTTTATAATGGATTTCTATAACGAAATAGATGGAATATTCAACCATTGTATTCTTTACTGTAATACTAAGCAAGTTTATGAATTCGTAAAATAATCAAGGTTGCAAAAACTTTAAGAAAATGCAAGTTAACACTTTTTTGGGTAATTGTACACAAACAATTAACAATTATAATATGCAAGTATATTTTATTACTTTATTTTACATTAATGTCATATTTCAAAAATGACTTTCTATAACTTCAAAAACCTAACTATTGTTAACCATTCATTACTCTCTTTCTTCAATAATTGTTTGAATCTCTCTTTTCAACCATTGTTAACACCATCACATATAAGTAATACTTTGTTAACAAAAGTTAAACCATTACTTTAATTCAATGAGTGTTAAGCCAATGTTATGGATTTTTCTCTTACAAGAATTTATGCACTTTAAAATGCTCGCAAAGTCTCCTCCAACTTCCCATGCTATGTGAAAACCTCTATATTTTTAAAGTGTAGTTAATTTTTTGAATTTTGCATAGAATGTTATCTATATACTTTTACCCATTATATAAAAATGGTTTACAATCTAAGATACTCAAGATATCAAGATACAAAATATATTTTAATACATAATTTTATTAAAACATAACTAATATATTAATTAGCTTTAATATATATATATATGTATGTATGTATGTATGTATGTATGTATGTATGAATTAGCATAGCTTGATGGGCATTAGAAGATCATAATTAATATGGGTAAAAATTCAAGATAAATCAGTTGAATGTAATAAACAAAATTCATATATATAGATAAAATGAAAAATACCAAATTTAAGTTTTTATTATAGTTTTAAGCTTTGATTGCAATGAAAATACTTTAACTTCTAGATACATTAGATTGAACCAAAATAAGGCTAGGATGCTAATGATGACATTGAACCAAAATTAGAGCTAACAAAAACTTTTCAATTTATGTAAAGAAATTATCATGAACAATTAAATATGTTGTTGAAAGATCAAATAGTATCCTAATGATTGATTTGATTTTCAATGGCTCCAAGTTTGAACCTACAATTAATCTATTTTTGGGATTATATGCAGACTTTACAACAAAGTACACTAAGTTGCAAAGAAAAATTTTACATAGAGATAAGAGTAGCAATTCTATTGATGTCAAGGTGTTGATGTGGCGACTTGTGACGATCAGGGGAAGAATGCAGAGCGTTCAAGGAGCGGTGACTGACCAAGGAGTGGAGACGAGCGTGACGGCCCAAGGAGTGGAGGCGAGCGTGACGGCCCAAGGTGTGACGATAGGATCGGCAGACATGGCCAGAGATTTTGGTGAGTACTCAAGACAAGGATCTACGCTGCGGATCAAGGTCAGACACCCAAACACAGACACACTGGAACACTTGAAACACAGCTTGATAGGCAAATTTGTGTCTAAAGGGGCACGACCACGGATCGATGTAGTCTGGCGTTGGGCCCGGGCAGCGTGGGGGTTAGATACGGTGTCGGTTAAATGCCTGGTAGACGACTGCCTTCTGTTTTGTTTCACCTCCATGGAGGAACGGGAGCAAATTTTGGTGGGAGGACCTTGGTTCTATGGGGCATGAGGACTGGCTCTGGCTCCCTAGGGCCCGAGGGCTCACCGGGACCTAACTCTATTTGAACGGGTGTCGATTTGGGTGCGACTGCATGGCCTCCCCCTCGAATACTAGTCGACAGAGTTCCTACACTCACTTACAAAACTATTTGGCGAGTTCATCAAGTTCGATCATTTCACCGCGGCTATGGAACACCTGAGCTTCGCGCGGTTCTGCATGTGGTGACTTCTGCTACCAATGGAGCTGGTCGAGGAGTTGGTACTGGACACGAATCTAGGCGAAGAGAGGGTTCGAGTTTGGTTTGAAAACCTACCATTGGCACCACCCCCGACGAGGGACTCTTGGTGGGGGGGGCGACCCGGCCCATCTCAACCATAATGCACCTGCACTAGAGGATGGGTGGCAGCTTATTGGCAAAAAAGGCAAGGTTGCCAACAAGAAACCATAGGCGCCCAAGTGGGAGACTCGGCGTACGGGGGGGACCCCCTTCATCGGGAAAGGCCCCCCAAGGCAGGCGGGACTCAAGGATAGACCGAAGCTACCGGTCAGCCACTCCTTGGTCCTAGAGGGCCACAGGGAAAGGCAAAGGAGGACACATGCTGGGAAGGGCTATCGGAGAAGGGATGGGAAGCCACGCCAAGCACGACGAGTAAGCCCTATTACCATGCGTTGGTAGGGGCAGGGGCTCTGGCCCCCAAGGACATCCAGAAGACGAGTGCCTAGACAAGGATCAAATCGAAGCAAGGTGGCTACGGATTGTCGTGCACGCCCACTTCGAGGGAGGAGGGCCCCTCCCAGGGAGATCTATCTCTGCCACCGGTCACAGACTGGATTAACAGCAATCGTGGCTCGGCGAGGCCCATCTCCCCTCCCAAGGGGAAGAGCATACTTCACGAACAGGGGATGGCAGTATCCCTGCTAGTGACCAAGATTGGGCGACTGGATAACAACACACATCGGCACAAGGCTACGCATTTGTTCATTGACCTAGGAGTGCAGCCCACACTCCAGTAGGTTTACCACTGACACATGTCTCCATGAAGGTCCTCTCATGGAACTGCAAGGGCCAGGGTACCCCATACAAAAGGCATACCTTGCAATGTATGGTGCGAGATGAGAGATGCGATATAGTTTTTTTACAAGAAATGAAACTTTAGCAGATGGAAGCCCATGTGCTTCAATGGTCGAGGTGGCACAACCATCAGGCACCCAGCAGGGGACGTGCAGGAGGCCTTGTGGTCCTCACAAAGGTGGACTCATATGTCCTGGACACTTCTGAATGGTACATCACGGTGCACCTGCTAGGGCCGGACGTATAGGTTACCAATGTTTACGGTGCCCAGGGTTGGCAAGACCGCCTTCAGGAGCCCGCCCGGGTCACAGGGCTTGTCCCCAACAACGCCAGTTGGTTACTAATTGGAGACTTCAACCAAAGGCTCTACAGCTGGGAGAAGATCGGAGATACCATGGCGGAGCCCGCAGGGGCACCCGAATTTCTCACGTTGTTACAGCGTAATGACCTCACCGACATAGAAATCGCGAGGTGCAAGTACACTTGGAGCAATCGCAGATAAGGCGTAGTGCGGGTTTAATCCCAAATTGACCGAGTGTGGGCCAGTAAGGCGATGCTGACCGAATGGAAAATCCATGCCTACGGAGGTGCTCAGATGGCCTCAGATCATCGACCCATCCTCTGCTAGCTAGAACGTGACGTGTTTCAGAGCCCCCGGCCCTTCTGGTTTGAACACACCTAGCTGCATAAGATGTGGCTAAGGGAGCTGGTTCAGGACATTAGGCAGGGATATACGACCTTGGTGAACCCATGCGAATTTCTGAAAAATGGGTTAAAGACCCTCAAAAGCAAAATTAAAAACATAGGAACAACAGAAAAATATAACTTCAAAGGTTACCGAATGCAGATCTAGGCCAAGCTGCTGGCAACCCAGGAACAATAGGAGCAAGGGGTAGATCACACATGCGTGGAACTCGCCCTCCAGGCTGAGTTGCAACTGTTGCACCAGAAAGAGGAAGAATATTGGCGTCAACAGGCCCGTGTGCAGTGGCTGAGGGCAGGGAATCGACACATGAAATTATTTTTTGCAGCGGCGAAGGCACACCACGGAACTCGCCAATGAACATTACAGCGTATCATGCAAGGAGAGCAACTGCACACGTCCTCTGGGGCAAACAAAAGAAGTGGAGAGCAACCACACGCACCCTCGAGGGCGGATAAAGTTCTGCAATACCTGCAGAAAATCTGGCAATGGCAGTCGACGAACCTGATTTCTGTGCCAATACAAAAAATATTAAACCTAGTGGATAACTCACGACTTCTACAACCTTTCTCACGCCAAGAGCTCCAAATTACGCTACAGGATATTTTGGCAGATAAGGCCCTAGGGCCAGATGGATGGCCCATTGAATTCTTTCGTGAATTCGAGGACGTTCTCGGGATGAACTTGCTTGATGCTTTTAACTGCATGCTGGCATGGCGTCAAGTTCACAAAGAAATTAACTACTCTCGCGTGGTCCTTCTGCCAAAGATGGAGAATCCCACATCCCTAGGACATTTTCGTCCCATCAACATCTGCAATTCACTCCTGCATTTATTTTCTCACATTCTTGTGCCCAAGCTGCGGCCCCTCATGGCTCGACTTTTGGGGAAGAACCAGGCCACATTTATGAAGGGTCGTCATCTTCAGGATCAAGTCCTGCTGCTGCAGGAAATTTAGCACTCTCTTTAGGTGGCTAAATTACTAGGCCTTTGCATCAAACTCGACATAACCAAGGTGTACGATTCTGTGAGTTAGGCCACCCTGAGGACTGTGCTACACATGAAAGGCTTCGACGAGGCCTTCGTGGCACTCTGCATGCAGATCCAATGAGGAGGACGGTACTCTCTGGATATTGATGGGCACCTGTGGGGTTTTCATAGGACTAGATGCGGGCTCCATCAAGGCGACCCCCTCTCCCTGCTCTTGTTCCTGATGATGATGCACCTTCTGCAAACATACTGTGTCGAAGAAGGGGTCCAAGGGCTGAATATGCATGGCATCCCTTGTCTCACCGCCCATTACGCGGATGACACCATGATCTTCACCAAGGCCGTTGTGCCGCAGGCTAGGGCGCTAATAAGGGCGCTGAATCGCCTGCAATAGGAAGTGGGATTGGCACCCAACCCAGGGAAATCCGCTTTATATTTCACGTACACCCATCTTGCAGATGCAAAAAGGTCATTCAAATCCTGGGGATCCTGCCAGGGGGAGCAAAAGACAAATATCTGGGCATCCCCATCCACAACTGGCACAGACTGCAAACCTGGAAGGCTCTCATTATGAGAATCCAGAGGTGCACGACACACTGGACGAATAGCTTCCTATCCCGCAAAGGCAAAATTGTGTTGGCCTCTACTGTTTTGGGGGCCATGGTGAGGTTTACTGCCTCGATGGCTTCCCTGCCCACAGGAGTCGCCACAAAAATCGATACAATTATCCGCGACGTCGTGTGGTCCAGTGGCAAGGGGGGCAAGAAGATGCACCTGGTGGCATGGGCCAATATTGCATGGTCCCGTACAGTGGGGGGGGGGGGGGGGTTTGGCATACTCCCCTTCACGGTTGAAGCGGCCTTAGGAAGACAAAGACTTCTCCGGCAACTTTCTACAACAAATGAGGACCCCTCCCTCTAGGCGCAAATCCTGTGGTAGAAATATAGCCCCTGGGCGGTGGCCAACTCAGACTCTCACATTTGGAGGTAGCTATGCGCACATGTAAGATCGCTAGGCCATGAAGATGAGATCTCCCTACATCCCTGGCAGCTCCTCTAAAAACAGTTCGCAACTGATCCACGTTGGATGTGGCTATGGAAGGGTATTCTACTGGAGAAAATTAAAATGTTCAGGTGGTTGATCCTTCACCATGCCCTCCCTGTTCAGGCCTTACTTTAGACATGTGGCCTGGCAATCAGTAACCATTGCCCACTGTGCAACCACCACACAGAAACACTACAACACTTTGTGCATGAATGCCAAGTGACCAAGCAATTACAGCAAATGGCAGACCTTCCTTCCCTAGAATTCTCTGGTAATTCGCCAACGCTGGCAACGCTTTGGATCCTATGGCGAGCCAGGAATGACTGCATCTTTAAAGGGGTCACCCTCCCTCCCACGGCAGTGTTGTCTAGTAGGGTCTGTAAGCTCTGGCATGAACTCACCATCGCTATGGATCCGCACGTCCACCTCGAGCCACCTGTTATAGCCCTACAACAAATGAATCATCTAGAGCTGAGGCAACAGCACAAGCATAAGAGGCGGGTGTCCAGTGTGGGCTGGCCAGGAATAGTGCCTTGATCACCCCCCTAACACTATTCAGGATCGTGACCAGCAGCGACAGACCCCGGAGGAGAAGCCGTGAGTGATTAAAGATGATACCACAGGCAACACAGGGGGGCAACAGCCGACCTCCCCTACAGAGTCGCCAACCTAGATGCTGTTCTGGATTGAAGGCATCCCCAAGGACCATATGATAGGCATTGCCCAGATAATCAAGGAAAATCGACGCCGCCTTTCGGCCGGGCCAAGGCAGCCAAATCCTAGCACACACCTTGTCAAAGAGAACCCACATCCCAGACACAATTCCCCTAGAAGGTAGTCATGGGGGAAGGGGGTGGTGCCTCAGGGGGGGGAGAGTCTTTTGGGAATGTACGCTGATTAACGGCTGAGGCGGGGAAGGTTGCCTACTGGTGGGGATTCCCACGGCAGGGGCGATCCTTGAGGAATTTCGAGTGATTTTTCTTGCCTGGCGTGGGGCCAGTGGCCTTGGCTTGCGCTGTACAGCTGTATAGCTCCTTTTTTGGAATATAAATTCTCTCGACCTTTTCCGAAAAAAAAAGTTCTATTGAAGGCTCATGTATGTTATGTTATCATATAAAAAGAATATAATCAATATATATGTAGTACATTAAAAACCATAGTAATTTGGCAAGGCATATCTTACTTGTTCATAGCATGTGTGCAAGTCATAAATTGAATAAGAGAGTTATCCTAAGCTTGATGCCTTGTATATGCAAGGTAAAAATTTAAGTTGAGGTATTATAGCTTTAGGTGATTTAAAGTAGTACTTCTATGTAAGATTTATTTTATAAAATTTTTTATTCAAAATAAGTATTTAAAAAAGTGTGTTTTTTTGTCAATAATTCATAAATTGAAATATTCTATCGCTAACATCAAGTATGCTATTTAGCATAGGTCATTCATTTCCATTTTAAACGGAAAATTTCTCTCTCCCTTAACACATGTGCATAACTATGCTTTGTTCTTTTTACATGCAGAAACTTTCTCTAACACATCCACTTAAATTTCTTTTTATATTAATATTTTTGCAGGCCAATTTATCATTCACTTACTGTTTCCTTTGATCATTTATCTCAAAATAATTTACTTTTTAATGAAATATATTTTATTGCCAAATATTGTTTTAACTAAATTTTGACTTTTTACGTGCCTAAATGTCAATGCTTTCAACTGGTAAAAGAAAACACGACCATTTTTGTTAATTTAAATATATTAAAATCATAAATACAAGCCATTCAAGCACTTAAAAGAAAACACGACCATTTTCGTTAATTTAAATATATTAAAATCATAAATACAAGCCATTCAAGCACTTAAAGCAAACACAAAGAAAATGAGTATGGACTTCCGAAGTAAGCTTCATGGTGGAATAATGTCCAAAGCTTTTATATTAATTGTTTCAATTTGCAGAAGTTGCGTTATTGGGGATTTGTGTGACAATTCAAAAAGCCGATTTTGTAAGGTTTCTGAATCTGGATTTAATCATAGAAGTCCAACTCCAAAAAGAAAACCACCAAATATCATCTTAAAAAAAGTTCTGGGTTCTGTGCCCATAATTTACTGTATTGACTTTTGTTTATGCCAAACACTGGGTCGCTCTCCAATTAGTTATGCACTTTCCAACAGCTGGGCAGTGAGAATTGAAAAATATTTATATTCTAAGATACCTGTAATTTTCTTGACTTTCATGCACAGGAAAAAAAGGCAAACCAGAAGCCGCGTTGGTCGACAATCTATTGTGAACATGTTTGTGTGTCTCATTGTCACCTGCCATGCCATGATATGGGTTACCTTTGAAGATATTTAATGAAGTCCTCAGTTTTTAAGGGTTGGGATTTTTTCTTCAACATTCAACAGGATTGATAAGGCTGGGATGATTTTATTAATAATATGATATTATTATTTGTGGTTCTAAAAAACCTTGTGCATTAGAATTTCATCGCAGTGCTCGCATGACAATTGAAAAATAACGTTCCCATCTTTCCAAAATAGTAAAATCTAAACTTTCATCAAACCACGTTACACTGTAGCTCTTCTGAGAAAGACCAGCAAATTAGAGCCGTATATCCACCGAAAACATGGTTTTGTGCACGAACCCATCAATTTTCAATCCTCCTTTTTTAATTATCCACCCAGAATGGACAGCCGGACATGCACTCCTTTTAGAGTCGCATATCCACCGAAAACATGGTTTTGTGCATGAACCCATCCGTTTTCAATCCTGACATGCACTCCGATGTCCTACTTTTGCGCGGTATGAATTTGTTTTGTTCTTCCATTAGTCACGTTGCACGGCATGAATTTGTTTTGTTCTTCCATTAGTCACGTCATTCAACTTTCGCCCATCGGACACAAATTAACTGACTACATGTTTGCCACGAAGCATGAGAGAACCAGTAAATAAAACTCATGGCAGAACCCTAATGTCTCTCCTTCACATACTTTTTTTGCAGCATGAAGTATAAATAGGTCTAGGTCTGTGTATCATCTGTTTTGACTTTTGAGATATTTTAGTTAGTTGATGGGAAATGGGTATGGTTTTAAAAAAAAGTGTAATTTCAACCGGTGTTTTACAGTAAGAAAGAATTATTTTAGTCAAATGAGCTATTATCAGGAATTATAGCAATATATCTTGCACGCCATCATGTTAGACATATTACTTTGAAAAAAAAAAAGAGCATTAAATAGCAAAAATGCAACTACAGTTTTTATGCTTTATTGGGTTGCTGTGGTTTTGTCAAAAACTCAAAATTAAAACAACAATAAAAATCTTCTACCTATACTGTTTTACGCGTATCAGAGAGAAGCGGATGTTTTTTTTTTTGGAAAAAATTTGTATTCCCAGACAAATTGCTATACATCCGTACAGCGCAGACAAATTGCTATACATCCGTACAGCGCAGGCCAGAGCAGCTGGCCCCACACCGACCAGGAACACTAGCCCGGAATCCCCTGTGAACCTCCCCGCAGCGGGCATCCCCACCAGCCAGTCCTGTCCCAGTCCTGTCCCCGTCCCTTAACCAGAGCGCAAACCTGAACCGGGCCTCACCCGGGTGTTTCCTCCCCCAACTAACTGTTGGGGGAATTGTGGCTGGAGTTTCGAGTCTCTTTGACTGTTTGGAGTCTTGGAGCTGGCTGCCCCGGGCCTGCCGGCGCCATCTGTTTTCCTCTATTACTGCCTATCATATGGTCTTTGATAATGTCTTCAATCCAAAGCAGCATTTGGATTTGTGCAGCATTTGGATTTGTGACTGCAGGAGGAGTGGTGGACTGTTAGTACGTTGCCCCTCTGTTTTGTCTGTGGGGCTATCCTTTGTCTCTAGCTCCTTACCCTCCAGGACCTGCCTCTGCCCGTCCCGCCCACTGTGAGCATCATGAAGGACCCTGGGTGGCATAATCGAGGCCCTGTTCTCGGCCGTGGTACCCTCCTCTTGGTACCGGCTCCCCCTCTTTTTGCGTTCCTGCCTCTGCACCGGACAGGGCATCCGCTGAAGCGGCTGGACTGGGGTTCCAGCCATCCACAGAGCCTGGATCACTCTCGGGTGTCTACCCAAACGCCGCCGCCTCAGAGACTCCTAAAGGAACAACGAAAGGTTGACGGGAGTCTCGGTACGCATGCACTGAAGGAACCTGAAGTGCACCCATTCAGTTTGTGGTGTAACTGCTCCACCAACTCCGAGGGCCGTCCCCGTATGTGTCCGCTTGCTGTCCTGGTGATGGGGCCTGGAAGAAGAGGCACAAAGAAAGTCAATGATTCCACTGAAAACTATCCAACTTCATTGTTTACAATTACTTACACCCACCACCGCCACCATTGAGGAATTCTGGTTCTTATATAATATAGGATATGTTCAAGACTTTTTTTTGTACTTATTATTAATATTTTATTATTAATATTATTTTGAAGGTCCAACAGGATAACATATATTTGTAAAGAACTTTTTTATAAGTTATAGGTTCAATTTGGAGAAGTATGCTAATCTAACACACTTATATTTTACTTAGGTTCTATAAAAGTATATTTTATTACTTGTGTAAAAACTAAAAGATAAGTTAAAACAAATAAACTTGTGCAAAATACTTTAGGAGAAATAAATCCTAAGTATATTAAATGTGATAATAAGTGTACAATATTTATGTAACTTGAACATGTCTTTTGTATCATTTCTTAGAACTAACACTCATAGCTTGAATTGCTAATATAAAGATTGAGCAGAGATTTGCCATTTTCCTTTTAAAAAAATTGTTCTATAACAGTCTAATAGTACATGTTTCTCATCTTTTACTACTTTTAGTATATACAACTAACATATTCTATGTTTATGTTACTCATTGTTTCATTTTCTAGTTTCAATTTGGAGATGGTGTAATCTCATTATTACTTTTTTTTTTTTTTTGAAAAAAGGTCAGGCGACTTAAATTTCAAAAAATTACGAAGCGGTACAATGGTACAGCGCGGGCCAGGGCAGCCGGCCCCACACCAGCCAAGGACACCCATCAACGACAAGGTGGCACCACCCC
>MNCI01016949.1:0-16804 GCA_015680685.1 Gnetum montanum | reverse complement strand
GTTTTCTTACCGTTTCGACGTTACTCAATTATCGGGAAGTTGAGTTAAAAAAAATGACAAAGTCTTTGCATGGTGTGGTTCTCACGTATAAACACATAAAACCAAAAAAAAAAAAAAAACTGTGAGAATTCAAAGCACACCCCTTAGATGAAATAATCCTTTGGGCTACAAGCACTGGTTATGGAACTAAAATAAAAATGATCCCTCTAGCTATGGCCCTTCTTGCTTCCCATTCTCTCCTCCTTCATTTCGTCGGACTAGTGGTGGCTCTTGGGTGAAGGCATTCTTGTTACTTCAAGAGGATGGATCGGCCAAATGTATTAATGCGAAGTCACTGGAAGTGGTTTGTTTGAGGTCGGACTTGGAATGGGTTTTTCTATTATGTCTCTTTTTATCTATCTTTCTTGTTCTTTCTTCTTTCTCCATTCTATCGCTACTGGAGGTTCGCTATTAGCCATGGGGGTACCCCAAATTTTTTTGATTTTCTCCTAACCCCTACACCTTTGGTAGTCACCACTATTATATCTCCAGATTCGTATTAGCCATACCACAACTCAGCCAATGGACCTTTCACTGAAGCAAGGTATTAATTGCATTGGAATTTATTTACCCTTGCTAATATAAGACTGTGTTGTGTGTGCAGAATGCGATCATACAACAACAGATTGGATCTAGAGGGAAGACCTAGAATAGAGTAGTGCTAAAGCAACTATGCAAGGAGCAAGATCAATGGTGTGCTTACAGATGGACAACGAGAGGTGCAATCTTGGTGTTGGCAGCAGCAACACTTCTTTCTCCCTCTCTTTCTTAGCTGCCAAATAAGGCCTGATGTCAATGTAATAAGGTGTTCACTCTTGTTGTTGTGAACACCAGTTTTGTCTTGTCTTATAATGATGATCCATTCACATGTCATCCCATTAGTTCCATTTGAGTCAATAATCCCATACCGCTAATATTTTGTAAGGAACTCGAGGATGAATTTTTATTCAGTCATGGGGGTATGATGGGATGCGATATTGCATGGGCCGCGATATCGCGTACGTGATATCACGGCCACCATGATATTGCATACGCGATATCACAGCCACAACGATATTGTGGTCCGCCGCCAAGTCTATAAATAAGAGGCGGCTCTCCCTTTGTTTCACATCTAGATCTAGACCCTTAGCGAAACTCTGGCAGTTTTACCTCTCTAGAGATAGAATATTTTCCATGTGCCCACAGTAGGAGCTCCAAAGTGAATGGATCTTTATTCAAGCAAATATTGTACCTGAACACATGTTTGTGTACGGAAATAAAGATGAACTTCTTGGATAAACCTTGCAGTGCATGGAATAGGCTAAATAGGATTTTATTTACTATTATTTAATGCTTATCATTAATTGCTTTATTAGTTGATTAAATCTCTCTCAACCCTTCTCTCCTAGTTAAGTGCCTCAGTATGACCACTTCAAGCACGTGCGTTACGCTTGGTGATCCTAGCAACGATTAGCGTTTGGTAACCAAGGTTGCATTGGTTCAGGGTGTGAACGGTAAGTGGGAACGAATGCTGATGCTAGGTTAATTAAGACTTAGTGAGTTAGTTAAAGTTGGTAATTAGTCTCTTCACCCTTCACCTTATCAGCATAGGAGATAAAAATCGAAAAGACATAAAAATCATATACCTCAGACTTACTTAACCATAGACCGTGACAACTACAAGTAAGTCTGGGAAGACAACGAATAATTAACCTTAAGTGTTCCATGAGGTGTGTAGGCACTTAGTCTGTGGAGTTCGACTGGATCGCGCGTGTTACGCTTGTATTTGTATGGTTGAGTGTAGGGGTACCTTGCCACTCATCAACAAGGTACTCCCAAATTGAGCATAACAACTCAAGAGTGGACTATGGAGGGAACATCTTATAGTAAACCACCAATGTTCAATGGGATCAACTTTGCATACTAGAAAGCATGAATGCAAGGATTATTTAAATCCATGAAATTTGAAGTATGGAAGTCCATCATGGAAGTAAATGCTTATCCCATTGATAGCTTAATAGACACTAGACTACTAATAGGTAAATGGTTTGATGATGACAAAAACAAATTTATGTTTGATTCAAAAGTTAGAAATTTTCTCTACTATGATTTTAGTAAACTTAAATTTAATAGAAAAGCTGGATGTAAAAATACCAAAGAAATTTGGGAAGTTTTAAAAGCCACATATGAAGAAACCTTAGTTGTGAAATAATCTAAACTCCTAATCTTGCAATTTGAATATGAAAAGTTAAAAATGAAGGAAGGTGAAAGAGTAAAAGATTATTTCCTAGGACCAATGATATAGAAGTAGTTGTTAGAGGAACATGGAAAGAGTTCCTAAAAGTGAAGTCATCATTAAAATGAATAGAACTCTACTCCTTGAATTTAGATCCAAAATCATTTCCATGAAAGAAATTAGAGATTTCTTCATACTCAAATTTGAAGAATTAAAAAGTGCACTTGTAGCATATGAAATGAATCTCATTAGTGAAGGTGTTATCAAGGAAAAATCCATAGAGCTTAAGAGTTCTTCAAAAGAAAAAGAGATGTCTAATTATGATGCAAATAGTGATGATGAACTAGCTCTCCTAACAAGAAGAGTAAAAAGACTTCTAGCAACGAAAGGAAAAAGCTTCAACTAATCAAATAGAAAAGGTAAAGAAAGAGGTAAGCAACCTAGAAATTCTAATTTTGATATTTCTTCTATAGAATGTTGGATATGTGATGGAAGAGGCCATGTGACCTTTGAATGTCCTAGTGCTTGAAGGTTACAACAAAAAGAACCTATATAGGAAAAAAAAAACAATGAACCTCTAGATGACTTTGGATAAAAGGAAACTGATGATACTCCTAAAGAATCACATCTTTTGTGCATGGCTCTAGCACAACAAGAACCCATCAATAATATGCTCAATGATGACAAAACTGAAGAAGTAGAGAATACAATGGAAGAAAGGTATGAGTTACTTCATAGTGAGATCATTTCCTTCCAAAATTTATGCATAAAAATGAAAACACTTTCCATAGTAAGGAAGTAGAA
The DNA here is from genome assembly GCA_015680685.1 of Gnetum montanum. Taxonomy (NCBI): domain Eukaryota; kingdom Viridiplantae; phylum Streptophyta; class Gnetopsida; order Gnetales; family Gnetaceae; genus Gnetum; species Gnetum montanum. The sequence continues at coordinate 13,746 of MNCI01016949.1, read as the reverse complement.
ATAGTTGAACTTTATATTGAATGATCTAATCTTAAAAAGGAGAACTTAGACTTGAAGGCTGAGGTTCAAAAGCTAATCTTGTCTTTTGAGCAGATTAATAAGAAATTATCAAATGTAAAACTTAGTAATGAAAAACTCACTAAAGACATGGATATGCCACAAGATATACAAAGATAAGGAAGAAATCCAAGTCATCTGCATATCAAAGTTAAGGATCGAGAACTTAGAAGGTAGGGAGGGTTGAATAAATTCCCAAATTAAAATTACACCACTCACATGAACACACCAAATTTTATTTGGTTTCCGAATTTGGGTATATCCACACTCAAAGGGTAGAATCCTTGCACACCTCCAGACTTTGTTTCTAAAAAATATGGTTTGAAGGGTACCACACCTTGTACAAGCTCTAAGCTCTGCATTGGAGTGTTTTGTCGTTGCAAAATTGGCCAATCTTGCAAGGTCCTAACAAGCTTAGAATGAGGTTTCAAGGATCCCACAACCTTTACAAAATTGAGCTCTACCTTGGAGTGTCTTGATGTTGCAAAACCACTCAATCCCATAAGATCTTGAAAAGCTCAATGAGGATGCCTTCGCACAAAAAGTATGTCATCCCCACAGGGCTACAAGAAAAAGAAAAAGACAGAAGGAAAGAATATAACTAAATTTACAAGTCCTTGTAGTTGAAGCTCAATACAACATACAACCAAGAAAATGATATAACAATGAAGAACATGAATACAATAGCATAGATAAGACAATGATTAATTTGATGTGAATAGTGATTACATAATTCCCAAGAATTTGGTGTCTTCTTATACTCTTGGAGTTTTCAAAGACTCCTTGAAATTCATGCAACAACTACCCAATAGCTAGTGTAGACTTATTCATTGTGGTAGAGATGTCTACTTGAGATTGGCCTTAATTCTGGAGAGACATCTCCTTTGAAAATGGGATGTCTCTTGTGAGACGTCTCTAGGGAGATGTTTAGGTTGTGACAGAGACATCTCCTTAAAATAGTAGACATATTCTCAACTTTTATTCCTAGTCTCCATAGGCTTTTTCCTATCAATTTTGCTTTTTGCCAATCTTCAAAGCATCTTCATTTGACTCATAGCCTTTGTTTTCAGTCCATGCTTGTTTATGCTCTCAACTTGCCCATGTAGTCATTACTTTGTCATCTTATTGTAGATCTCATCTTGTTGAGTTCTTGTATCTCATTATGAAGTTCTTATTCATGTCCTGCAAACACATTATCCACAACAAACATTTTATTGCTCTCCATTTTTCTTAAGGTTTTGACATACCAAAAATTCAACCATCTCTTCCTTTTTGGTGATGTCCAAAACTTAAGAAAATGGGTTAGTAGACCCTAAAATTAATTGAGCCAAATATGAAGAAAGATTGCACAAGTGTTTCCTTAATACAACACATAACTCATTAGTCACTAGGACACTTGTGAATGTTTGAATGAGGACATTTATGATGAAGAACCTAGAAGCAAGAGCATTAGTACCATCATAATGTTAGAACTCTAAACTTAGAAAGATAATCATTCATACCATCATAAAGTATGCCCATAAAGTTATTATTGCTTAATATCAATGACACTTGTTCAAATATATCCATAAGATTCCAAAGTTGCTTAATCCAAAACAATGTTGTTTACATAGGAAGGTAATCATATTACAAGTCACCACATTTATCATAATCACATATGATATCTATTTGCTATCTAAGGTCATTGTAAAATTCTCCTTCTTTTTGAACATCATCAAAAAGGAGTAGAGCCTTACAAAAATAAGATAAATCAAAATAATGAATAATCCAAGTAAGACCTGATAAAAGTTTCTTAATATATTTACATATCCATAGAAATTTTATATGAAAAAGTGCATACATCCTCAACTTATAAAAGATATATCAAGTTTTAGATCAAGAGATGAAGCAATTTCTAAGATGTCCATATTGATCATATGTATCTTAAGGAAGCTTGAGTTACATTATCCATTTCATAATTTCAGAATATAGGTGTGAGTACTCCATCTTGCTTCAGTAAGAATTGTTTAATAACAAGTAACTTAAGTACTCAAATATATATTCATAATATGTCAATGATGCAATACTATCATAGAGATATTTTTAAATGAATTCTAGATACTTCCATAATCGATAATCGCTCTTAGGTAATAGGAATTTTAAGAATTGAATCAAAACCCTTTTGCTCTTATACCTTCAATTTGCATTAGATGAATATACCTTTTGTTGCCTTCCTAAGAATTATGTCTTGGAGAAGCTCTTCATAGATTTCCCAAGTATTGATGTTTCATAATAATTCATGATGTCCAATCTCCCCCTACATATGTGCTTATCCTTTATTTTTAATTTTAACATTTTTAAAACTTGAAGCTAATTTTTCATAAACTTGCTTATTCAAGAATATTGAGTAACCAACAAGGTTTATAGAAAGAAAAAAATATTAGAAAAAAATTAATGGGAACAAATCATAACAAATTTGTCTTTCTTGATCATACAACTATGTTTTTCTTCATCATTTTCTACAAAACTTGGTCTACGTTCTCATGATACTAGCATCTGTAGATGTAATACCATTCTTGATTCTCAAAATTAGATATTAAAAAAAAACTTTTGAAGGACAAGTAAGTAACTAAGTAGTTCAAGAGATAACATGAGAGATAGTCATACTACTTTTGATCTCTTTCTTGGTGAATTAAAATATCTATTTCCATTGATAAAAAGAATTCATAAGATATACCCAAATTTTAACAATAAGGAGGATACCCCTAAACAAAAAGGGGTTGGTTAGCATATTTCTCCATTTAGCTTTTAAAAACAATCATCATCTACTTAGAATTTCATAACTATCTTTGTTACTCATTGTAGTTTTGCTCCTTTCAAAGACTCTGTCTCTTTGTAGAATAACTGAACACACTCTCTCCTCCTTTCTAGAGATAATTAGCTTCTCTAATTTTTCTCCCCTTCTTCCTACTAATGCATTATATCCCCTTCATGTTGTCTTCCTGACACATGGAGAATTGCTCAAAATCATATTCACACATTAATCTGATTCATTCCTTTACTTCGTTAGCTTCTAAATCTACAACATTCTTGGCAAATCTGCATTAGGTGCAAGCATTGGAGAAAGAGCGGAGTAACATAGCTTATCATTAGATACTTCTAATCCTTGGTACATCTCCTTGAATATTTATAATTGGTTCCTAATTTTTTGATTTCCTTTATAATCTAGATCTTTCCTTTTCAGTTTTTTATCTTTGGCATTATCTAGATATACCATGAATCTATTTTCTATTTTCTACATTTTCTTCTTTGATTTAATTCTTTAACAAATTAGATCTATTTTTTATGATCTTTCATCAATCACTCTTTCTTACAAGCCACATACTATGCTTTATTTTATTTGGATTTGTAACAACCTGTATAGGACATCCTTGGTACGTATAATTTTTGTAGATATTATTATGCTTATGCTTGTATGTTTATATGTTTGTCTGGTTCAATATATTTTATGCATTATGATGAAGATGTTGATGATGGAATTTTGGTTATTTGGATTCTTGGTTAACATTATGTAATTCTTAGTAGTTAATTATACGTATATTTTCTTTTATTACCATTTAGCAAGTATGTACTAATCCTATTGTTGAATGTGAAAGGATCTCATGAGATTTAGTTGAAAGCATGGCATGGTATGTGATTGGTGGTTTGTTTAATTATTGTTATCAAATTGTTCTAGAATACATGGTATGAGCTAGAGGATATGTGGTAGATGACTCTTATACGTTAACATGTATGCTATGTGATGAGTGGCAAGTACCCCTACACCCAACCATATGAATCACAAGCGTTCATGCACAATCCAATCGAATTTCATGGATGGAACTAGTGTGACATCTAGATTGTTAAGCATTGATCACATTATCGTTGTCTTCCCTCCTAGACTAGTGGTAACTTCATCATGTATGGTTTATTCCAAAGTGAGACATATGATTACGATGTTGTTAGGCCCTAATTACTCCTAGTTGCAAACATAATGAAAATTGAGAATAATGATCTAAATCTAAATAATGATAATAATGTAAATCTACTCTAGCCTATAGCGATAAGCATCTGGTCTTGGCTTGCTATATACATCTTGGGCTCATGTAGTTGTTACTGGGATTACCAAGTGTCATGCTACTGGGCGAACCAAGCAATAACACTATTGGGACTACTAAACGATTACATTTAAATGCTCAAAACCAGTCGTACTCATGCTACTTTACTAATGAGCAAGAAATTAAAGTACTTAGAAATATAAATGATTAAACTAAGAAAATAGTAAAAACTATGCTAAGTAAAACACTAAAATTAAGTGGATGTTGTAATGATGAAAATAAATCTCGATCTTTATTTTCGAACATGAACTATGCCCAAGTACACTTTTCTCGAATAAAAATTCTGTACAACTACTCGATACCACATTGCGGGCATTCACTCTATCATTAAAACTACAAAACAAAACTGCAAGAATTTCCCTATGATAGGAATGATTGCACATCCAAGTGTCATATTTATAGGGGTGCACACATCTCGAGACATTGTATCAATGATGACATATCAAGAGTGGTGACATCATATCAATGACATTGTTGCTACGATGTCATTATTTAGTAAAATTTAACTTCATCACTATGTATTTTTTTATATGTATTTATTTTAGACATATAGTACTCATCTATGTTGTGAGGTTTTGGATCATATTTTTAACATTGTAGGTTTTTATGGTATTTTTCTCTTTTNCGCGTCGGCCGCGATATCGCGTACGCGATATCGTGGCCTAGTGAAAACCGCGTCTCATCAGTAAGTTACATTTAAAATGGAAAAGATTTTTGGTAGTTTCTTTTGGCATTGTGGTAGTTTGGGAAATTTTTGTTTTCTTCTGTTTCATAGTTTTCTAGTCAATTTCCATTAAAACTCCCATGGTTTAATTCTTCCACACACTTTGATGATATGGGAGAGGTGTTGTGAAATTGATGCTAGGAAGTGCTACAGGATTGCTAAGCAATTGTGCAAATTTCTTGGATCTTTGCAATTTTCTTTTGTCTCTTGTGGTTTTTCATTGTTTAGATTTAGAGGTGAGTTATATTAGCTTCTTTCCCATTTATGGTTACAAGTTTCTATGCACATTTTTATGGTGGGGTTTGTTTACTTTTTTGTATGGATGTGATGTTTATGGATTAAATGGTTTGGCTTTGTACACTTGGAATAATGTTTTGGTAGATTTTTATACCAAATTTATTGTTTCTAGAAATGTTATTTTATTGTTTTAGGCATGGATCTTGTGAGATTTTCCCCTACATTTTGGTGGAATTGAATTTTGCCATTCCTAATCTTGGTTATGGTAATTGAATATTAGAACTATCACCATTTTTTATGCAGATGAGCTCTATAATTTTGGATGAGTAAGATGTGGTTGTTTTTCTAAGATGATTAGCTTGGAGTCTTGGAGATCTCTATTTATCTTAGTACCTTGTTAAGATTTATTTTTCTTGCTTTTGTCTTATCATATCCATTGAAATTTATGTGTTGCATATTGGTTTCATTGAATCCCTATTTCCACCATCTATATTATGATCTCACTCTTAAGGTTTTGATTCCTTCAACTTGATATTTCTAGTTTTTATGATAGCCAATCCTAATTTTCCTCACAAATTCAGTCTTTCATATTGAGATTTCCAAAGATGTAATTTTTTCAATTTGAACTCCTAAACCATGCCTATGATTAATCTTTCTCTTTGGTGATTTTTATTCATGAGATTTTGACTTTTACATGCCAATTTTATATCCATTCTCATCAATTTGGAGTTTTTTCTTACTAATTTTTGGTGTTTTCCTACCATTCAAGACTTCCCATACCTCTACCAAGACATCGCACATGCAAGCTAGTCATCTAGGTAAGATGTCTCATCTCAATTTCAGATGTCTCCAATTTCTCTAAGACAAGACATCTTCAATATTTCCAGAGATGTTTGACTATCATGTAAGATATCTCATCCAAGATGTCATGACATCTCATTTGAGATGTCAAAATATCTAACCCAAGACTTCTTGCCCAAGATGTTAAAACATCTTACCTAACACTTCTCATCTAAGATGTCATGACATGTCTCTAAGATTTTCTAAAGCCCTATCAAATCCTCTCTATTTTTGAATTAACTTTATTCTTCTTGGACTTTGTTGACATCTAGGAATATGCTTGAGTTATGTGAGCTCTCTTGGCTATGAATATGATTCCTCATGATGCTAGATTTCCATGTGGTTGGACTCAACCTATTAGTGTCATATGATTCTTTGGATTGTTATCCTTATGAGGATCTCTTGGATTGTTGGATTCTTAAACAAGATGAACTCTCTTGTTTGTTGTTGTCCTCCATCATCAATTTGGTTGCATGTTTTAAGGTTGTTTGGTTGTTGGATGTTAGAGCTAGTATTGAGTTTATATGGCTGGTTGGAGATGGGCTCCCTAGAGATGATTTTGATGATTGATCCTCATTGTAAAGTGCACTAGTATAGCTTTTACTACAGGTCCCATCCTATAGGAGAGGGTGATTCCATGGCTCATTGGTCCTTTTCTTTTTGGTTTGTGCCTCCAAAACATTAGAGGTGATGTCATGGATAATACCTCTAGTATCGAAATGTTTGGGGAACATTGGAAGTGATTTCCTGGGTGATGCTTCATATTCTTGTTGAGGCTAATAATAAATCCATGTGCATGGAAATTTCATATTTAGTTTGAATTCATGTTGGTTTTGGTTTTTGGAAAGTACACATGATAACATAATACACATATGACACTGAGTGTGGTGTGTGCTAGCCTTCTTGTTTGTGGTGATGGTTGGAGTGTGAAAATCTTGGTTTTAGCATTATATGAGCAATGGATGTTATGGTTGTATATTTGTATGTTTGTCTAGATATTTTTGTTTTTTTCCTGTATGGTTATTGAGCTAACATATTTTGTAGGTTAGTCATACTCCTAATCCTCATGAGATCTATCCATTTGATGATTGGAGATGTTGCCAAGGTTTCTCATTCAATTTTAGATTAATAACCCATTTTATTTTCAGGTTGATCAATTTGGGATGGAGATGGGAGCTTTTAAAGGATTTGTTATGATGATATAGGCTTGATAATATCATATCTCATTTTAGAGATTTACATATTATATGTTGGTATTTTTAGCAATGTATTAGACCTTAATTCTCTTTTTCCATTTAAGGATTTATAAAATTATGTATGGTTTAAACTTGTAACATATTATCATTCATATATATGATGGGATTTAATTTTGTAATTCATGTTATCCTATTTATTTTCCACCATTTTTATATTTATACGATTTTACATTCATGTATTTCTTTCTCCCACTATTAGTTTTCTCTTCTCTACTCTTTGGAGTCATGGCTTCATGCTAGGTTTCTTTATTCCTTTTGCTATGTAGTTCATTCATTTGTGTCTCTTGTTATGATCATTGGTTTTGTTAAGGGTTCTATCCAATGTAATGCTCTCCAACCTAAGGCATAGAAAGGAAGGTATTACAGGATTTGCATTATATGTGTTTTTGCTTATTTTTTATTGGTTATTTCATGCATAACCATTTTCTTTTCTAATTTTACTCTTCTAATGTTTGGTGAAAATGGTTAGCTTATATTGTGATATTTTTCCAATGATCTACAAGTTCCCTTTCGATTTGAGGGAAGTTAATTGAACAATTAATTTTCCTCAACCATTTGTTAGCCACAAGATTTCTTAGCTCAATCATGTATTACATTGTGTTGGATCTCAAATTACAATTATCCTTACCACAACATCTTTCTAGTGCTAGAAGTACCTCCACAAAACTAAAAATTATTTTTAGGATCTACTCTCTACTCACATTTGTATGTTTTGCTACTTCTATACTTTTTCCAAGTGTTACTAATGTGTTACACCGAAATAGACATGTCTTGTTGATTTTCTGCAACTCTAACATAGTTGCTTTATTTCTCTTTTTTAACTCTTATTGATGTGTTGCATCAACAAAATTAACATCATGTCAATCTTTGTGACTTCAACATTCTCTTTGAAATCAAAAATTCTCACCTTCACTTTCAAGTATGGGCTTATTTGTAGGGATGAATCAACACATTGATAACAACCTGATGAAGTCACATCATTTTTATAATTGTAGCTATGACATCATCATCTACTTCAAGTTTCTCCAAGATTTAGAAGCTAATGGATCTAAGAAGAATTTTCAAGAGGACTAAGCCTAAAGGAATATAAAATAGCCTATGTCAAATGGGAGCTAGGCTATCTTTTGATAAATGATATGTTCAAGCTCATGATAGAATATGTGTGTACTAACAACCTATCATCCTTTCTTTTCAATATAGATTGTCCAATTAAACTGGATGATGAGGAAGCTAAGGAGATAGTAGATTTTATCATGGAGCAAGAGAAGATGTAGGAATGTATTCATTTACAGATTGAGAAGCTAGGATGAAGAACATCCTAGATCAACCTCTTAGTCCACACATCATTCTTAAAGAAAGGAAAGGAAGCATGGCCTCCAAATATGACATCCATATAGCTGATACAAATAATGAGCAACTAGTAGGAAATCTTGGCAAAAATAATCCTCTCTTTCACCACATTTACAATGTCAGCATTTTAGTTGCTTAGAGTACTGCACCTAGATCTATTCCACTTATTACTAAACCTTCCAACCTTCCTAAAACCTCTATTTTACCATACCAACTATTTTTTCCTAACAATGTCAACAATCCATAATCCATCTTTTAATCTTATATTCTACCTTTTGGAACTACCCACTCGATCCTGTAACCATAGCCTACAATATCTTTTTTTCAACCTTTTTCACTTTTTGCTCCTGCTCTATAGTCATTAAAAATTTCTCAAGCTACTAACGTATTCTCTTTTCCTATATACTCATCCAATATAATATCTTTCATTATACTTGCTCTTACAACCTTTGGAGTTATTTCCTATATGCATTCTTCCTTAACATCCTTACTCACTACTACACTTTCACCTATTATCAACCTCTTGTGAACAAATCCATAGTTGCTAGCACTACTTAATGACATGATGCTCCATCTTCAAAATAGTGAAGACAAAATGGCAAAGCTACTAAGCATGCAAGGAAATTCTTCTATTTCCCTTGATTGGATCTTAAGTAATCTCATAAGCTCTACAATTCCTTTGTTACTCTTACCTAATGGAGTTTTTCTACCTACTTTCACAAATTACAATGGTGAAATGGAGGACCCCATGAATCATGTGGTCATATTCAAGAATGAATGCATTCTTCTAACCCCTTACCCTTACATTGTATTGCGATGCTTTTCAAAATCTCTTTTTAGAAGAGCTTTGGAATGGTATAGGTCCTTAACACATGGATCTATCACCTCTCTAAAGCAACTACTTGGAGTCTTTATTGAACACTTCAAGTTCAATGTATCTCAAAGCATAAGCATGATGTCTTTTATCACTATCAAGCAAGCTCCAAAGTAGTCCATTAATAAATTCATCTCTTTATGGACAGCCACATCAATGAAATTGCACTATCATTTGGAGGAATTTCATCTACAAGAAATTTTTGAAGCTACAGTTATTAACTACATTTAAAAAAGGATGGCTTATCCTAAGCCTTACTCTCTTAATGATGCTTTCCTGGTCACTAGACATATTGAAGAAATAGATATTCAATGCAATGACTAGGAATTCATTTCAATGCAAGGCTACTAAACAAGAAAAGGGAAACCTAACTTCTACAAGTATTTCTTCTTTCTCTTAGAGAAAAAACAATGCTTCCTCAGTTGCTTCCACTTCCACTCAAAAATTTAGGCCTCAAAGGAGTAAAGACTAGTACACCAAGATACCTATGAGGTACTCTCTACTTAATAATATTCTTAGGGATGATCACCTTAAGAAGAAACAGGTTTCTGATCAAGTAATAGTGTGCTACCATTGCATTTAGTTGATAGTTATGAATCCTTCTCAAAGATAAGAATGTGACCTTCTGATGTCTAAGTGTTATGACTACTGAAAGTATTGATACTATCATGAGACTATTAGACATGACATAGATAACTACAGAAATATGAAGGATGACATTTAGGATCTCATTGATAAGGGCAAGATAGTGGTGGAAGGTGATCCATCCACTATGCATTTAAACAATTAAGAACTTGAAGTGTTTCAAAATCCCTTAGGAGCTCGAGTCATACTTTTAGCTTTCAAGCCTAAATACAAAGCTTGTAAGTCTCCACTCAAGGAGCCTTACATCATCTATTGGTCTAAATACAAATGGCCTAGGAAGTAATTATTATCACCTCAAAAACCTTATGTGATCTTTTGGTTTGACTATGCCACTGCACCATCCAAATCAAGCCATTCTTCTTCATTTCCCTATTGTATTTATGTCACCAATTCCCATCATACTGCTTCTACTTAATCTACACATCTATCTAGATTTTATCCTACCCCACAACATGTAAAACCTTAAAATACTTTTCCATTTAGTAAATCTCAAATATCCACCAACTCTTTTCCTTCATCTGATATTAAAATTCTCACCCATAGTTAATAGATCAATGAGTCAGGATTATTTTTTTTTAAAAAAGAAGAAGCTTGTTGATGCATAGAAGTAACATTCAAGGATAGTAAAGAAGGTTTTCTTTCAACAACAACAAGAGACTACTTCCTCAAGTAGCCTCCTATCTTCATCTAATTCTATATAGTCAGTTATGGTAGCATCTACTCCGCAATCATCTTAGCTTACAAACAATAAAGTTCTACAAAAAATGATCACCATTGTCCATTCTAAAGAAACAAACTTGCCCTTGTATGACCTCCTAGAAACCTCTAAAGAACATCATGTTGCACTATATAATGTCCTCAAGAGAATTGTGGTCCCAAGTGACATCCCTACTTAAATGGAAGTTATATCTTCATTTCTTCAAGTCCCTCACTATGGTTCAAACAATCTAAACTTATGTGATGAAAATATCAAGACTAATTTGAAGATGGAAGATATCTTCCAACTGCCACTCTACATCATCATCATGGTATCTCCAAAAGGTTTAGTTCCACTAATACATATTGTTGATAGTGTGGGATTGAATGTAATCACATGGGTTATCATCAACTGTCTCAATCTCCATGATTAGATAGTTTTTAATGAAACCTATACTAATCTTGTTTTATTGAATATTACATGAGTATAAGTTATATATTCCATTTGATTACCTTTCATGGTAGATGATGTTATGTAATATAAGGTCATTTTCATGATGATACACAAGTGTCCTAGTGTCAATGGTATACTAGGATGATCTCGACTAGATCAACACTAAGTTGTGTCTTCTTCCATACATCAAGAGATACACACCCCTATTTGTAACCATAAAATATTTATCTTAGTTGACAAACAAATTCTAACTATTTCTTACCTAGATCAAAAAAACCAATCTTATCAACTTAGTAACAAACTAGCTGATATTAAGCTTCAACCTATGGACAAGCCTATAGTTCCCTATTCTTCTAAAAAATTTGATGTTACTATAGACTTGGGCAATAAGTCTACTTCTGACATTGAGTTTGTTAACTTGGGTTTTGAAGAACTAAACATATCCTTACCTAAGAAAAAGGATTCTCCTTATCCTTCTTATTCAACTACTCAAAAATTCATTGCAAACATAATAACCTTAGATACATAAGCTTCTTCAAGCCTTGTTTGTCACTAAGTGGTGAACATTTACTAATACCTATTAGGATTTTCTTTGACCATTTTTCTGTAGTTTTATCTCATCATGTAATTATGGTTAGTGAACAAGAATGACATTATTTTCTTTCACTTTGATTTTCTCCTAATCGCTTATTATTAGTGGGCAATGTTAAGTTAATGAGTGATTACTAGTTCAGACATGTCACATTAATTCTAACTATTAATTGCACAAAAATAAACTCAAAATAACATGAAAATTATCTTTATTTTCATACACTTTTATAAATGACACATGTCATAACTTTTGATGTGACATTTTGTTTCAACTTCGAACATACTTGATGTCTTATAAAGAATTTCCTCTCTATGTCAAACATAAATGATGCACAAAAACAATGAAGGAAGCCACTTCCTCTCCGATCTTCAATGTTGATGTTAATAGACCATCACCTCCAATGTTGTAAGCAAACATCAAACTTGCCAAGTGTTGGCTCAGTGGAGGTCTAGAGTCCATTTTTGAAACAACATCATCTTTCTTCTCTCCTCCTCAGGCAAATAATGTTTGCACAAACTTAACATGTAATACTTTTCAAATGCATGAATATCTTATCTACGTTCCTTTATAGGAGATTAACATGTATCAAATTACATGGCTCTTTCAAAAATGGGATTTAGATCTTATTGATGTTATTAGCCCTCCTTTATCTGTCGAGCACCAATTTATTCTAACTACTACTAAATACTTCACTATGTATATAAAGGCTATTTCTTTGTGTTCCACAAAGTTCCACTTCATCTGCCACTTCATCCTTAATCATATAATAACCTTCTTTAGCATACCTCTCCAAATTGTAACTAATAATGGATCTAAGTTCAAAAGTAAGAAAGTAGTTTATTTCTATTTTATGTACCACATTACCTAATTCTTTATGTTACCTTACTATCCTCACTCTAACGGATAAGTTGAGTCTACCAATATAACTCTCATCCACTTTCTCCATACCAAGGTTAATAAAACCTAATATAATTGTCATATACAACTATCCTATGTCCTCTATCATACCACTCTTCATATAGTTGCTGGTCATACTTCATACTTTGTAACTTATGATTCTAAGGTGATCTTACCAGTTGAGCTCCATATTTCATCTCTTCGCATTGCTCTACATGGTTTGTATTCAGATTAGGATAACAACAATATGTGATGCATTGAGTTGGATCTTCTCTAAGAACATCAATAAGATTCTTTCCTAACACCGACATGAATATCAAGTAGATATTCAGCCTTACCATCTAGACATATCAAAATCAAAGAGATTCATGAAGATGATCTACCTCTTTATCATTTTTTGAATTCCAAAGATACAAAGTTCTCTCTTAATTGGTAAGGTCCTTTTCTAGTGGTTTAGTCTCTCCAAAATGGCATCTACAATTTGTCTAATCTAGAAATACATCCATTTCTAGATCCTATCAACAGAAGCTTCCTCAAGTACTACTACATATAACCAAGCTATAGTATTAAACTTGCTAGTTGTTTAAGACTGAACAAGTGCTCTCTTAGTCATCATTTGCTATTTACTATATTAGGATAACAAGTTTTCTTTAAACTCTATTTTTCTTGTATTTTTTTGCATCTATACCTCCTTTCTATCTTATATTCTACTATTTTTTTACCTACTTTCTTCATGCTTCCCTATACTATCTATGTCTTTCTACTCTATGTGCTCAACACAACCAATGAGGTTTTTGAATAATTGAATATCTCATTGCTTCATGTAAGAATATGATTAAGCATATTCTTGAGTGGGATAGGGAGGGGGTTACTTCAACAATATATATGACATCTTTTCTAGCCAAATAGTATGTAGGATTTAGTCATGCCCCACTTTTGTGGCAAAGAATCATCCTTATGATAGATGTATAGGTAATACCCTCTTTTC
>MNCI01016938.1:28977-54774 GCA_015680685.1 Gnetum montanum | reverse complement strand
AGAGCTTAAAGTTATTCTTGTATTTCTTGGGTGTCTAAAACTCACTATTTGTATTCTCTAAATCTTTGTTTCAAAAATTTTATTTCTTGCAGTGATTAATATCAAAGTTTGCAACGTTAGCTTGTTTTGCAATATTTTCTCACTTTACGTTCTTGTTTTTTGCACTGCAACTTGCACATAAACATTTTTCTACATTTTTTCAACACACATTACAGACTTTTAAGTCCTTAGACAATCAACTAGATTATTTAAGGTGCTTTGGATCCTTTTTGAGGCCCCTAGATCCTAGAGTTAAACTACTTCACATAGGGATTTTCAATTTTCTAGCACTAAATTTTTAGCTGTTACATCGCACACTACTACAAAATTTCATAGACTGGTCATGAAACAAGTTATGGCTAGAGCTAATATCCTTCTTTTCATCAATGCTTTCTAGAATTCCATAACTTTATTTCTTTCCCTTTATTATGCATGGAGAGGAGGGTTATACCTGATCATGTTGTTGCCCTTATTTCTACCTCTAATAGCTCCACTTAGTCAGATAACATCTTTATTTAACATCCATTCTCAACTTTATCCTTTCATGCTTGCTCCAAATAATATAAGAGCATGGCATTAGTATTGGCTTGATCTATGGTAAATACTTCTATATCCTTAGCATAGTTAAGAGAAGCACTTAATTTATCTAGATCAGTCTTCTCTACTACTATGTCTATGTTGATAACTGGATCATGAAATGTTACTTGATCCTTATTTAGCTTGATTTTTATTTCTTCCTCATAAATAGTAACATATTAAATTATTTATTTCTAACAAATAAATAGTATTCTAAAGTAATAATATTTTTAAGTTACCTTCTCCTAGAGAGTGAGTTTAGCTTTCTCTCCATGTCCTTTAGTAAGCTTTCTAGCATTATTTCCTTATGCTTGATACAAGCCCAGATCTTCCTTTTCATCTCTAGAAAAGAGAAGAAAAAGGTTAAGTTTCTTTAACTTCTGTAAAAGTAACATATGAATTTTTAACATGACATCATTTATACTTATCATAGGATGTGAAAATCTTTGAAATTGCCATCTCTTTTAACCACTTCTAAATCTTTGCATGATTTAAAACTAGTTTTCTTCATGGTGAAGGGACATTTGATGGAGGTGAAGGAGGGATCTCTAATTCTTAAAGTTCATCCCTTACTCTATCCTCTCTACCCTATTCTTCTTAATCTATTTCATTATAGGTCAAGTTAAAGAGATTAAAAGATGACATACTTTCTCCATCCTCTATATTTTCCTCTAACGAAAACAAGTCATGTAAAAAATCTCTTTCTTCTATACTCATACCTTCCTTCTAACTTTTTGGAATCAAAGGAAGATTGGAACATAGCCTCTTTACTTGTTGTTATAGGGCTCTTTTATCTCAAGTAATTTTTACAGGAAATTAGCTAAGTGTTATCATTACTTCATTTTCTAATAATATCAAAATTAGAAATTATGCTGCTTCAATGATACTTACTAAAGAACTTACTTATTCATGCATCTAATTTTTCCTAAGTAACTTTGACTTCTAGGATCTTGTAAGAGACTTCTTCCTTAGAAAGAGGATTTCTCTTTCTCAATATTCAACCTTTTTCCATAGTTTCATAGATTCTTTTCAAAGTTTCCTCCTTTCCTACTTCTATGTTCCTACTTATTTTCTTCTAAGGTTCCTCAATGCTATCTAACAATAAGGACCCAATCTTATTCCATGTCTTTATTACTAATTTCAAAGAACCACCACCTTCAATTCTATAACTTGACATAAGACTTCCTAGGTTTTGACATAATCAAGTCCTAATGTCCATTTCAAAAGCAACATTAGCTTACTTCTCTTATCCCCAGACAAATAATGTTTTCACAGCTTTTATTAAACCAAAATAGAAGCTAGATTTAAACTACTTTCTCATCATCTTTTTCTTTTCCTTCTTGTCCTCTTGGAATAATTTCTTCATTTCCTCTACTACCTCTTGATAGATAACTAGTTTCTAGTCTACTATCCTTTCCTAGGTCATTTTCCTGTACAACTGGTACAACCTCTTAGGGACCAGCTACTATTTCTAACCTATCTTGTTGTAGAAGAGCCTCTCAATGAATAAAGGGAATAACTTCTTCATATCTTCATTTATCCCTTTATGTATGTTGGTAACATCTTTCTTTTCCAATCCCACTCATTCCTCCATGACTACCAATTCTACTAAATCTAGCTTGGAATTATTAATCTCTATTCTTCTCTCTAAGAATCCCAACTAATATCTCAATGAAGCTAGGTCCCAAGTGATGATAACTTATTTTTGATCTACACAAACTACAAAAACTTTCTTCTTCACTAAATAGCTCTTTATTAGCCTAACACATTTTGTCGTACTAGGATAGGAATTGTTTAAGTCTAAAGCACACAAAATTTCTACCCTCTTAAACTTATTGAAGTATCTTATTTCCTCTCCCTTGAATAGACACTTTTGAGTGCTTTACACTTCACTAGTGGACCTTACTTCAAATTCCTCCACTGCTCCCATGAAATCAATAAATTTGGTATCATCAATGCTTGTTTGAATTACAAAAAAGCATAAATCACAATTAGCTAATCTAAAATTTTGTCCAACTTTCATAAATAATAAAAAAATATAAAAATTAACTATTTCTACTTACTCTTTGCTCTTAGGATAATCCTTGATCCCTTTTTCCACTCTTTATTTTTGTATTAGACTCCATTTCATAATGGATATAGCCATCCTTGATTATTATACTCATTCCAAAACTTGTTTAGTCTCAACCTCTTATATTGCACATTGAAATGGAACATCACTTGAGATCTCTAGTTTTGATGTTGGAAGAGATCCAACAATAAATTTTGTAGAAATGCCAAATGATCAAGAGTTTGCATATTCAAATCAATAAACCTGCACAATAACCTCTAAGTTAGTTTGAATTAAAATAAGACTAACTTAACTTTGCTTGAATTCTTAAAAATTTTAACTCACCTCTCAACAAAAATTTAAGAGCTTATTTATGATCTACACAAACTACAAAAACTTTCTTCTCCACTAAATAGCTCTTTATTATTGCAACACATTCTATCATACTAGGTTAGGAATTCTTTAAGTCTAAAGCATACAAAATTTCTACCCTCTTAAACTTATTAAAGTATCTTATTTCCTTTCCGTTGAATAGCCACTTTTGAGTGCTTTACACTTCACTAGTGGACCTTGCTTTAAATTTCTCCACTACTCCCATGACATTAATAAATTTAGTGTCATCAAGGCTTATTTGAGTTACAAATAAGCATAAATCACCATTAGCTAATATAATCTTTTGTCTAACTTTCATAAATAATAGAAATACACAAAAATTAACTACTTCTACTTACTCTTTGCTCTTAGGATAATCCTTAACCCCTTTTGGCACTCTGTATTTTCTTAGTGGACTTCATTTCATAATGGATAATTCCATCCTTGATTATATTACTCATTCCAAAACTTGTTTAGTATCAACCTCTTATATTGCACATTGAAATGGAACATTACTTGAGATCTCTAATTTTTATGTTGGAAAAAGTCGTACAATAAGTTTTGCAAAAATGCCAAATGAACAAGACTTTGCATATTTAAATCAAAAAACCTACACAATAACCTCTAATTTAGTTTTAATCAACATAATATTAACTTACCTTTGCTTTAACTCTTAAAACTTTTAACTCACCTCTCAACAATAATTTGAGAGCTTGGTTAGTTAGACATTGCGCTGGAAGTATAAGTTTCTAGAAGTAATGTACTATTGGCCTTGAATTACCAATACTTCCATCTCTTCCACATGTTATCCAAATATTTCTTATACATGAGTACATTCCTGAACTCCTTAATATTTGATGCCAACTAAAAGATTATCTCTATGAACTCAGAAGAGAATCCTGGTAAGATTCCCTTCAAGGCTCATAGAATAACTTCTCTATTCAAAACCATCCAAATCACCATATGAAAATGGATTATGTAGAACTTAAAAAATTCTATAACTCCCCTCGATGTCCACAACTTTTAGGGCATGAGCATGTTGTCATTGAACAATGACTTGCTAATGACTAGATTTGAAGTCCTTTATTTATGTTCTAGGATGCCTCATTTGTCTACCAAGATGAAATACATAGGCTCAATGATGTGAAGCCTAGATTCTACAATATCCTTGAAAACAAACATCAAATTATTTTATCATGAAAGATATAACTTTACATTAAAACTTCAAATTTACTTAATGCAACATTAAAATATGCTTAAGATATGTTGGTTTAATGTTAAAACTCTTCCTTAGTTTTCTACGTGGCATGTCAACTTAGTAATTCAACATCAACACTTTACATCAAAACATAATTTGATGTAAGATGGCATTCTATGTGCATCAAAACTTAGACATTCTATGTTAAAATGCACCTTGACATGGAACATCATTTTACCCCTTTTCTTCACTTAAGCATTTGGCAAAATGCCTTCACATTAAAACTTCACGTCATGTTCTTCTCACATCGTGTTCTTCATGAAGAAAATTTCCAAAATGAAATTTTCCTAAAATTTGTAAGAGAGATTATGAATTTACCCATGACAACATTGATTCTACTCTATTTCTACTAGTACTATGTAATGCAGTTTTCAGATTGAGCTAAAAATAATGTAAAATTGCCAAATTTTCTTACCCTAGCATCACTATTTGATGCATTGTAACAATCATGATTTCTCTTAATCTAGGAAGCAAATTTGGTGAAATCCACGATAATTGATGCATTTTCTATACACTACACTTAAACAAGCTAAACTTAAAACATTCAGAATATTTCTAGCTATGTAAACTAGAAATTTCCTAAAGACCCTTAGAAACTAAGGTTACAAGATGGGATTCTTGATCCCACAATAAACTCGAAACTTAAAAGCTTTAAAACTACTCTAAGCTACTAAACAATGTTGAATTCAAGCCCAATGTTACATATAACTAGAAAATTTGCTTAAAATTCTAGAAATCCAAACACAACCATTGGGACAAAACTAGAGGAATAGTAAAACTCTACAAAGATTACAAATTAGGCTTTGAATAACTTACATTTGAGATCTAGGAGGGAGTATGTAGGGTTGAGGTGATCCCTTGCTATTTTTGGATGCATACCTAGCCCTTGCCTACTGCTACCACTTGGCATTGTGCTTTCTTATCATTTACTTTGTTGTTGCTTTTGTATCTACTTGTATGTCGATTCTTAAATTTCTCTAATGTAAATGAAGGCTTTGGTATCAAAGTCTTTTTCCTTCATTTCTTTTATAACTTATAAATAATGCATGCACTAAGATTTTTGACATTCATAATATTTTGATGTTGCTTTACTCACCTTTTGACATCTTTACTTTCAAATGGTAAATCTAACTCTTTGGATTCTGGCATAACATGGCTATCTATCTAGATTCTCTACTTCAACTTTTGATCTTGAGCCACCCTGCAAGATAGGTACATAGATGTCTAAATGCCTCTTTTATTGATTTATTGTCAAAATCAACTTTTCTCATATCTTCTTTAGACATTACAAAGGATGAGTTATTACCTGAATCAAATCTCTCTTTCCTAAATTGAGAGCCTCCTCTGAGCAACAATCAAGTAATCAATGTATAAGTACTGATGAGTGGCAAGGTACCCCTACACTCAACCATACGAATATGAGCGTTACATGCACGATCCGGTCGAACTCCAAGGAATAAGTGCTTACACGCCTTATGGAACACTTAAGGTTAATCAATTGTTGTCTTCCCAAACTTACTTGTATTGTCACGGTTGTATGGTTAAGTAAGTCTGAGTTATGTGATTTTTATGTCTTTTATCTTTTTGTCACCTATGCTAAGAGATGAAGGATGAAGAGACTAAGTAACTAACTTTCACTAACTAAGCTTTAATCATCCTAGCATTAGTATCCATTCCCACTTGCCATACACACCCTGAACTAGTGCAATGCTACTGGGATTACCAAACGCTACTCGTTACTGGGTTACCAAGCGTAGCACACGTGCTCGAAGCGGTTGTACTGAATGCACTTAACTAGGAGTGTTGAGGGTTGAGAGAGATTAATTATCTTCGAAAGAATTTAAGCATTTAACAATAATTAAATCCTAATTAGGTTAGTCCATGCATTGCAAGGTTTATCAGAAAGTTCATCTTTATTTCCGTACAAAAATATGTGCTCAGGTACAAATTGCTCGAATAAAGATCTGTTCACTTTGATACTCCTAATGCAGGGACATGGAAATTATTCTATCTCTAGAATGGTAAAACTGCCAGAGTTTCGCTAAGGATCTAGATCTAGATGATGAAACAAGGGAGAGCCGCCTCTTATTTATAGAACTAGCAACGGGCTGCAATATCACATATACAATATCGCGGGGAACGACGTGATATCGCATATGCGATATCGTGGCCTATGCGATATCGCGTCCCATCATATTCCCATGACTGAATAAAAACTCATCCTCGAGTTCCTTACAAAATATTGGGAAGGTATGGGATTATTGACTTGAATGGAACTAATGGTGAATGCGATGACATGTGAACGGATCATCATTACAAGACATGACAAAACTAGTGTTCATGACAACAAGAGTGAACACTTTGTACATTTGACATCCAGCCTTATTTGGTAGCTGAGAGAGAGAGAGAGAGAGAGAAAGAAAAAGAAGTTTGTTGCTGCCAACACCAAGATTGCACCTTTCATTGTCTATCTGTAAGTGCATCATCAATCCTATTCCTTGCATAACTACTTTAGCACCAGTCCATTCCAAGTGGTCCCTCCAGATCCAACCTGTTGTTGTATGATTACCATCTACACACACAACATAGTTCTTATATTAAAAAGGGTAAATGAATCATAATGTAATTGATATCTTGCTTTGGTGTAAGGTCCATTGGCTGAGTTGTGATATGGTTGATACGGATCTGGAGATATAATACTGGTGACTACCCGAGGTGTAGGGGTTAGGAGAAAATCAAAAAAATTGGACCAGGACCCCCATGATTAAGAGCGAACCTCTGGTAGCGATAGAATGGAAAAAGATAAGGAATAAGAAAGATGGAGAAAAAGAAATAATGGCTATGCCAATGAAATGGATGTCAAAGATGGAAATGAATAAAATAAATGGTGATTGCGGAAATGTTTAAGGGAAAGAAATTAACGGATGCACCAAATTGGAATGCTAGTGGGTCCTCCCCAAAGCAGGCTCATGCCCTTAATGCCTTGACAATCCCAAATTGAAAGAGTCCGTAGGCTTTAGGAATGTCATTTGGAGACAAGAGTCAAAGTCTTAACCACATGAATTTACCAAATAGAAAACAATGCATCGACAAAAATATGGACTACTGATACAACCGGCAATGAGGTGATAAATGAAGAAAGAAGGATGGAAAGAGGAGAATGGAATGGAATCTCAAGAACAAGGTGGTGTACAGCCCCTTGTGTATTAATGGTTAATGTGACTTAGTATATCTCATTCCAAATCCAGCCTCAAAAAAACCACATTCAGTGACTTTGCATTAATACATTCGGCCCATCCATGCATTTGAAGTAACAAGAATGCCTTCACCAAAGAGCCACTAGCATTCCGACGAAACGAGGGGGGAGAGAGTAGGAAGCGATAAGGGCCTTAGTTAGAGGGAACATGTTTATTTTAGTTCCATAATGAGGGGTGTGCTTTGAATTCTCACTATTTTTTTTGTATGAGAACCACACCATGCAAAGACTTATTATTTTTATTTTCTCAGCTTCCCAATAATGCGGCAACGTCGGAATAGTAAGAAAAACTCAAGAAGAAAACATCCAAGCATCCAAGAGAATGGCTAGCACATGTGCATCAAATCCCCTTGAAGTCACACCCTTTTCAATCCTTGAGTCCTTCCTTAGTTTGAGAAATACCCAGTCACCAATTCGTTGATAGTTCTTATTATTGGGAAAGGGATTGTACAGTTCCAAGCCAAGAGAGACCGTAGAATTTTATGGATGTATGGATGAGGTGGACTCATTACCTACTATATCAAAAGAACCATACCTTAGTATCAACATCATAACTTAAGGGTAAAAACCAAACATTAGAAATCAATGGAATACAGCTCATACCATCTTCGGAGCATTTATTAAGTGACGAATCAAACAAAGTAATCAAGCACACAAAGAAATAAAAAAGTATAAATGATGTTATAAAACAAAAATAAGAAAAGTTAAAGAAATTTGTAAAACAAAAATGTGTAAAACAAAAAATGTGTAAAACAAAAATTTAAAAACATTGAGGGCCTCAAATGATCAGCATAGGTGGCCATCTCCCCCATGACTGAATTGAAAGGAAGAGATCTGAAATAGTGAGTGAGATCGTCCTCGCTCAAATGTGCTATGTGCATAGACCATTCTAGGTTATGAGAAGGATTGGTTGGTTGCACACAAACTAGTATTCTCCTATCAGAGTACTTATTTGTATTTTCTAAGAGTTTCCAACTTCCCTCAATTGATGGTTTTAGATTAAAGGTTGGAAGTTGGCAAAACTCTTGCTCTAGTGCATCTATGCTTTCTTCATGGGCACAAGTTGATCCCCTAGTTAGTTCCATGCTTATTGGTGTGTTGCTCTATTGATTAGCTATCAACCACTGGGTGTTCTCTTATTGTGTGGTTGCTACATATAGGCACTTTTGTATGTTAACTTCCTGGGCACACTGGTTGCATGCAGGAGATGTTGAATGCTCCTGTACGCTGTCACCCTCTATATCACTGTATGTGATGCATGGAACCTTCTTCTTCTTGATCTCTCCATAAGTATTTTCCTTAGATATTTTCAAGGAAAGATCATAGATTTCTAGGCATGTGTTCATGGTACTTAGCCATGCCCTTCCAATTATTATTGGGAAGTCCCCCTTGTCATTGTTGATTGTATCACTAGGAAATCAGTTGGGTATGACCAACCACACACAGTGGTAATGATGTCCTCCACTAATCCCAAGGGAATAGTGATGGAATGGTTAGCCAGCTCTAAGAAAATATTGCTCTTCTTTAGTGGAGGCAGGTTCCAGGCTTTATACATTTCCTGCGATATCAAGTTGACTCTGGAACTTGAGTCTAGAAGAGCCTTATGTGGTTCATTCCTAGTGACTTGGAGGTAGATTAAGGGACTTCCAAGATCAAAGAGTTTCTTGGGAAGGTGGCCCACATTTATCTAGTCAGTGATGGTATGTGTTAACATAACCGTATATGTTGAGCTCTGTTGTTGGTTTGAAGGGAGCTTCGAAGCCTTAATTGATGGAGGAGCATTTAGAGGCTCAACCGCTTGTGGTTGTGAGAGCTTGTTTAGGATTTTGGTTTTGAAGAAAGGTCTTCTCTTTGTATGGTTGTTAGAACTAGCAACAGGTAAAAGGTTTATAGCTCTCGTACCATTACATTGCTGCGGTTGAGTGGGGAGTTCCCCTTGCATCACTGGAGTGGGTGGTAGTGGAGCTATCGGTGTAAGAGTGGCAGATGGATTCAGAGGATGGTATGCATGTGGTGTGTCTCTCCCAGGAAAAGGAGTCTTATAATACTCCTAATCTTGGTAGTGACGTTGTGAGGTTACGTGACTGATAGAGTCACTTGGAGAGACCAGCTGCTGCATGTAATAGCCATATGGATCTGGTTGCCAGTAAGGGTATTTTTGCCTTGGCGGTGGCATCCCCCATGACTGTGGGTATTGCCGCTACTGGTGTTGCTCCATAGGTTGTGGTGGAGTTCCACTTGGATAATATGTTAATGGTTGGTGGAACTTCCTCGGGTTACCTTGGGGATAAGGTAACCAACGGGGTGCTTGACGTTTGTTAAGTCTTAGGTTGAGTGCATACACCCCAGACTCTTGCAGATGTGAGATTATTGGGCAACATACCTTAGGATGGTCATATTGGCAGATCTAACATCCACCTTCATTGTCTGTATTCGAATCCACAACCTCTTCAGTGATAGTCATTTTACCCTTACTTGTGTTACGTGCATGGTCTAAATCCCTCTTCTTTTTCTTATCATGGTTAGTACTTCACTCCGTAGACTCCTCTATGATTTTTAAAATAATTTCAGATCTACTATCTAAGGAGTCTAACATTTGATCTACCATAGACGACACTTCTGTTGTTAATTTTTAAAGCAGAAGGTTTTCCTACTCACCAACTCTTCAAGTGGTGACTCATCCTCCTTCTCATAGAATCTTACTTTCCTTTTTTAGAGGGAAGGATCATGGTTGTATTCTTCTGCACTTTCTCTCTTACGTAGCTCTCCTTCTTTCTTAGCTACTTGCTCCAACAATCTATGAACTTCATGGGACCTAAGCTCAAATAATCTCCCTTGGGAATATGTTCCAAGGGTTCTCCTGGTTTCATGTCTTAGCCCATCTACGAGGTGGTGAAGTTGATCTCATTGTGCATAACCATGGCCTGGGCAACAATGTAGCAATGCATAATATCAGCCCATGGCAGCATCCAAGGGTTCATGATTACCCTGTTTTCATCCTTGGATCTATTTCTGCAAGTTGGACACTCTGGAGTATGTTTGATATTTATCGTTAAAGAGTTCTAGCATCGTACTCCACTGTCTAATGGATTTCGGTTCTAAGGACTGATACCAACTTTTTTCTTCTTTTATGAGTGTCCTTGGGAACAACTTTGACTTTTGCCACTTATTTTCAATGTTTTGCAAGGCGTAGGCATCATGAAATGCCTGTAAGTGATTCTATGAATCAGCGTTGTATCCCCCCTCAAATCGTGGGATATTATTCATGTCTAGTCTCTTGATCCAGCTATCTTTTTGATGCCTTGTAGGTATTCTAATAGCATCCATGATGTCTAACATGCTTCGGGTTGCAAGTAGGGGTTTGTCATGGTTGTCTCTCTCATGGCATCTGTGATGTCTACGTGGTTCCTTACTTTCCCTTCTTCCATGCCTTGATTCCCTAGAGGGCCCTTGTCCTTGCTCTTGACTCTCTCGTCGAGGGTTTTTAATTTGCATATCCTTACCCTTATCCTTATGGTTGGGCTTTTTGTGACTGCATCTGGATGTGGAAGGAGAGGGTGAATGATGTGATGAAGGTGAAGAAGAAGGGGAACCATCGCCATGAAAATGTTTCTTACCTTCTCTTTGGTGGCTACGGCCCTGATTGTGATGACGATCAGATTGCCTGCCCTTATCATTTGTTTGTGTTCCCTCATTGAACACTTGGTGTTCATGGGGATCAAAACTAGGGTTATGAATCGTAGAGTGTAGGTTCTGATACCCCACCTCCTCATCATTGTTAGGAGGGGGAACATCATTCGATGGGGAACCCATTATAACTGGTTCACCATCTCCAATTTCGCTTAGGACACTATGGGGCCCTTTATCCTTCAATGATGTATGATAGCTCTCCTACCGCGAGTCCCTTAAATGTTGCGCCACTGTGGGATGGTAATCCCTTGTGTCGTAATCACATGTAATGTATTCAGTGTATAGCTACGTCATGCCTATCTGTGCAAGAGCACGAAGGAGCATGTTAGGGACTGCACGATCTGGGGGTAACACTATGTTACCTTGCAAGTCTCACCAATGCAGTTGTTCATCCTGATGGAGGATAAAGGTAAAATTGGGTATATAATCATCGTGATGAGTGTATACTACCTGATACTATTGAGGAATTGGTGTTTCTTGGTTATGTATGTTGTGTCATCAACTATCTCTTGTGTGATCCCTAGGTGGTGAAGTGCTTTTATGAGAAGAAGAAGACATTGTTATCTTGTCGGTGTGCTATTAACCATTGTTTGAATTTCTTTTGATTAACCCTAAGGGTTTTTTTTAGCTCCCAACTATGTAAATGATTTCCTATGTTCTACGTAGTGCACAAACAACTAAGTCCTTGACAATGGTGCCAATGATGAGTGGCAAGGTACCCCTACACTCAACCATACGAATACGAGCATTACACGCACGATCTAGTTGAAGTCCAAGGACTAAGTGCTTACGCACCTTATGAAACACTTATGGTTAATCAATTGTTGTGTTCCCAGACTTACTTGTATTATCACGGTTGTATGGTTAAGTAAGTCTGAGGTATGTGATTTTTATGTCTTTTATCTTTTTATCGCCTATGCTAAGACATGAAGGGTGAAGAGGCTAAGTAACTAATTTTCACTAACTAAGCTTTAATCATCCTAGCATCAGTATCTGTTCCCACTTGCCGTACACACCTTGAACCAGTGCAATGCTACTGGGATTACCAAACGCTACTTGTTACTAGGTTACCAAGCATAGCACATGTGCTCGAAGCGGTCCTACTGAATGCACTTAACTAGGAGTGTTGAGGGTTGAGAGAGATTAATTATTTACGAAAGAATTTAAGCATTTAACATGAATTAAATCATAATTAGCTTAGTCCATGCACTACAAGGTTTATTAAAAAGTTTGTCTTTATTTCCATACACAAATGTGTGCTCAGGTACAAATTACTCGAATAAAGATCTGTTCACTTTGAGACTCCTATTGCAGGCACATGGAAATTATTCTATCTCTAGAATGGTAAAATTGCTAGAGTTTCACTAAGGGTCTAGATCTAGATGATGAAACAAGGGAGAGCCGCATCTTATTTATAGAACTAGCGACGGGCTACGATATCGCATACATGATATCATGTATGCAATATCATGGCCTATGCGATATCACGTCCCATCAAGTACTAAGTCATAAGGGTGAACAAAAGAATCTTCAACTTAGTATCCTTCTTTTCCAAGATCTTCAAGAGTTTATCCTAGTAACTTTGTGAAAGGATTCAATTGCTTTCACTTGGGGATATAGTGATATGTCTAGTCTCAACCCAAAACTAATTCAACACAACATCATCTTGGAAAAAGGTTATAAAAATGTATCCTACTATAGCCCTAGCTATAAAAGGAAAGGTTACTAAACTTTACAATGCTATATTAATCCATCCTACGGACTATTCTGATTAGGTCTCTAACAAGGTTGTAGTTCCCAAAAATAATGGTGGCATTCTCATATGCATTGACTTTTAAGACCTCAATGAGGTCACTCTTAAGGATGGCTTTCTTTTACCATATGTTGAGTAGCTTATCAATGCTATAACTAGTGATGCTCTTCTATCCTTTATAGATGGATTTTTAGGTTACAATCAAATATGATGAGACATCATTGGGGCAATCGCGATATCACGTACATGATATCGTTTGCCTAGATGCAATATCGCGTCCTTTACTACTGATGGGATGCGATATCACATGGGCTGCAATATCACGTATGCAATATCGCATCCGCCACGATATCGCATCCCACGCGATATCGCGTACACGATATCGCATCTTCCCCTACGATATCGTGTACGTGATATCGCAGTGCACTATCAAATCTATAAATAAGAGGTAGCTCTCCCTTGTTTCTCATTCTAGGCCTAGACTATAGCGAAACTCTGGAATTTTTACCTCTCTAGAGATAGAATAATTTCCATGTGCCTGTAGTAGGAGCTCCAAAGTGAATGGATCTTTATTCGAGCAAATATTGTACCTAAACACAAGTTTGTGTATGGCGATAAAGCTGAACTTCTTGGATGAACCTTGCAGTGCATGGAATAGGCTAAATAGGACTTTATTTACTATTATTTATTATTTACCATTTACATCCTTTATTAGTCATTAAATCTTTCTCAACCCTTCTCTCCTAGTTAAGTGCTTCAATACGACTGCTTCGAGCATGTGCGTTACGCTTGGTGATCCTAGCGACGACTAGCATTTGGTAACCAAGGTTGCATTGGTTTAGGGTGTGAATGGTAAGTGGGAATGGATATTGATGATAGGTTAATTAAGACTTAGTTAGTTAGTTAAAGTTAGTTAATTAGTCTCTTCACCCTTCACCTTATCAACATAGGAGATAAAACAGAAAAGATATAAAAATCATATACCTCAGACTTACTACTTAACCATACAACTGTGACAAATACAAGTAAGTCTGGGAAGACAATGAATAATTAACCTTAAGTGTTCCATAAGGCATGTAGGCACTTAGTCTGTGGAGTTTGACCGGATCGTGTGTGCTATGCTCATATTTGTATGGTTGAGTGTAGGGGTACCTTGCCACTCATCATTGGCACCGTTGCTGAGGACTAAGTGTTTGTGCACTAAGTAGAACATAGGAGATCACTCACATCGTTGGGAGCTTAAGAAAACCTTAGGGTTAATTAAATGAAAAATTATATAATGGTTAATTAACACACCAAATAAATAACAATGTCTTCTTCTTCAAACAAAAGCAATTCACCACCTAGGGATCATACAAGAAACAGTCGGTAGTCTAAAACACATAACAAAAATCCACTAGTTCCTAAACAGTACTAGGTGGTATCTACTCATCCCAATGAGTATATACCCGATTTTACTTTTATCCTCCATCAAGATGAACAACTGCACTAGAGAGATTTGCAAGGTAACATAGTGTTACCTCCAGATTGGGCAGTCCCTGACATGCTCCTCCGTGCTCTGGCACAGATAGGCATGACATAGCTATATGTTGAATACATTATAGGAGATTTTGACACAAGGGATTATCATCCCATAGAAGCAAAACGTTTAAGGGACTCAAGGCAAGAGAGCCACCATACATTGTTGAAGGGCAAAGGTGTCCCGCATGTCCTAAGCGAAATTGGAGATGGTGAACCACTTATAACGGGTTCTCCATCAAATGATGTTCCCCCTCCTAATGATAGTGAGGAGGTGGGGTATCAGAACCTATGCTCCATGATACACAATCCTAATTCTAATCCCCGTGAATGCCAACTGTTTACTAAGGGAACAAAAACAAATGACAAGGATAGGCACTTAGATCGTCATCATGATCAGGGCCGAAGCCATCGAAGAGAAGGTAAGAAACATCGTCATGGCGATGGTTCTCCTTATTCTTCCCCTTCATCACATCATTCACCCTTTCCTTCCACATCTGGGTGCAGTCATAAAGAGCATAACAGTGAGGATAAGGGTAAGCAAAATGAGAGACCTCGACGAGAGAGTCGAGAGAGAGGACGAGGGCAGTCTAGAGAGTCTAGGCATGAAAGAAGGAAAAGTAGGGAACAACGTAGGCATCATAGATTTCATGAAAGAGATAATCATGATGAGCCCCTACTTGCCATTCAAAGTATGCTAGATATCATGGAGGTAGTGAGAATACCGACAAGGCATCAAAAGGACAGCCGGATCAAGCGCTTAAACATGAACAATATCCCATGGTTCGAAGGGGGATATAACACTGATATGAAAAATCATTTACAGGCATTCCACAATGCCTTCACCTTGCAAAACATAGAAAATGAGTGGTAAAAACTAAAGTTTTTTCCTAGGACACTCATAAAGGAAGTAGAGAGTTGGTACCAGTCCTTAGAACCGGAAACCATTAGGAGGTGGAGTACGATGTTAGAACTCTTCAACAATAAATATCAAACATACTCCAGATTGTCTAACTTGCGTAAGAAGATCTAAGGATGGAAGCAAGGTAATCATGAACCCTTGGATGCTGCCATGGGCCACTACTACGCATTGTTACATCATTGCTCGGGCCATGGTTATGCACAACGGGATCAACTGCGCCACCTCGTAGATGGGCTAAGGTACGAAACTAGGAGAACCCTTGGGACTTATGCCCAAGGGAGATTATCAGAACTTAGATCCCATGAGGTTCATCGATTGCTAGAGAAAGTAGCTAACGAAGAAGGGGAGCTACAAAAAAGAGAAAGCGCAAAAGAATATAACTGTGATCCTTCCCTCTGGAAAAGGGGAGTGAGATTCTACGATGAAGAGGATGAGTCACCACTTGAAGAGTTGGTGAATAGAAAAACCTTGTTGCTTCAAAAGCTAACATTGGCTAAGGGAGATGAGATATGGAGCTCCTTAGACAGTAAAATTGAAATTGTCCTAAAAATCGTAGAAGAATCTGAGGAACGAAGTAGTGACAAGGATAAGAAAAAGCAGAGAGATTCAGGCCATGCACGTGACAAGCGTAAGGGAAAAATGAACATCTCTGATGAGGTTGTGGATTCAGATACGGACAATGATGATGGATGTGAGATCTGCCAATATGACCATCCTAAGGGATGTTGTCCAATCATCTCACATCTACAAGAGTCTGGGGTCTATGCACTCAACCCAAGACTTAACAGACGGCAGACACCCCAAAGGTTACCTTATTCCCAAGGTAACCCAAGGCAGTTTCACCAACCGTTAATGTATTATCCCAGTGGAACATTACCACAACCTATCGGGCAACATCAGTAGTGGCAACACCCACAGTCATGGGGGATGCCACCGCCTCGACAACAATACCCTTACCAGCAACTCGATTTTTATGGCTACTACATGCAGCAGCTAGTTTCTCCAAGTGACTCTATGGGTCACGCTACCTCACAACATCACTACCAAGTTTGGGAGTATTTTAGAAGGACTCCTTCTCCTCTGGGAGATGCTCCACATCCATACCATCCTCGAAATCCATCTGCCTCTCTCGTACCGTTAGTTCCAATACCTCCTGATCCAACAATGCAAGGGGAACTCCCCACTCAACCGTAGCAATGTAATGCTATGAGATTTGTAAACCTTTAACCCACTACTAGTTCTGACAATCACAAAAAGAGAAGACCTTTCTTTAGAACCAAAAGCCTAGACAAGCTCTCACAACCACAAGCGGTGGAGTTTGTGTATGCTCCTCCAACACATAAGGCTTCAGAGCACCCTTCAATCCAACAACAGAGCTTAACGCATATGGTTATGTTAACACATACGGTAACCGACTGGATCAAGGTAGGCCACCTTCCCAGGAAACTATCTGACCTTGGAAGTTCCTTAATCTACCTCCAAGTCACAGGGAACGAACCTCATAAGGCTCTTCTTGGCTCAGGTTCTGGATTCAACTTAATATCACGAGAAATGTATCAAGCCTGGAACCTGCCCCAACTTAAGAAGAGCAACATTCAACTAGAGCTAGTTGACCAATCCATCACCATTCCCTTGGGATTGGTGGAGGACATCATTATCACTATGTGTGGTTGGTCGTACCCAGCTGATTTCCTGGTGATAGAAGTCAACAACAACGAAGGGGACTTCCCAATTATAATGGGAAGGGCATGGCTGAGTACAATAGATGCATGCCTAGGGATTCGCTATCTTTCCTTGGAGATATCTAAGGTAAACATTTATGGAAAGATTGAGAAGAAGAAAGTTCCATGCATCACATACAGTGACTCATCGGGTAATGACATGGAGCAATGCTCAGCATCTCCTACATGCAACATGTGTGCCCTAGAAAATCTGAGACAAAGGTGCCTATATGTAGCAACCACACAACAATTGGATACCCTATGGTTAATAGCTAATCAAAAGAGCAACTGACCAACATGTATGGAACAAACTGGGGGTACAACCCATGCCAACAACGAAGGCATAGACACATTGGAATATGAGCATTGCTGACTTCCACCCCTTAATCTAAGAACATCAATGGGGAGAAGTTGGGCACTTCTAACAAATTCAAATAGGCACTCATTATTTTGGATCTCTCCCTTTCCATTCAGTCATGGGGGAGATGGCCACCTATGCTAATCATTTGGGCCCCGCAGTTCTTTTTAAGTTTTTGTTTTACACATTTTTATCTTACATGTTTTTGTTTTACAAATTTCTTTAACTTTTCTTATTTTTTTTACAACATTGTTATACTTTTTCATTTTGTGTGTGTTTGTGTCTGTGTGTGTTATCCATATTGTAAGTTTTTCATTCAATAAGTGTTCTTCATGATGGTATGAACTATTTTCCTATTGATTGCTAATATTTGGTTTTTACCTTTAAGTCATGATGTTGATACTAAGGTATGGTTCTTTTGATATGATAGGCAATGAGTCCACTTCATCCATCCATCCACAAGTTTCTATGGTCTCTCTCAGCTTGGAAATGTACAGTCCCTTTCTAAATAAGAACTATAACGAATTGGTGATTGGGCATTTCTCAAACTAATGAAGGACTTAATGATTGCAAAGGGTGTGACTTCAAGGGAACTTGATGCATTTGTGTTGGCCATTCTCTTGGGTGCTTGGATGTGTTCTTCTTGAGTTTCTTACTATTTTGATGTTACCCAATTATCGGGAAGCTGAGCTAATAAAAAATAACAAAGTCTTT
Organism: Gnetum montanum; assembly: GCA_015680685.1. Classification (NCBI taxonomy): domain Eukaryota; kingdom Viridiplantae; phylum Streptophyta; class Gnetopsida; order Gnetales; family Gnetaceae; genus Gnetum; species Gnetum montanum. The sequence continues at coordinate 36,547 of MNCI01016938.1, read as the reverse complement.
GCATGGTGTGGTTCTCACGCATAAACACATAAAAAAAAAGAAGAAGAGAGAGAGAGAAGAAAAGAAAAAGAAAGTGAGAATTCAAAGAACACCCCTTAGATGAAATAACCCTTTGGGCTACAAGCACTGGTTATGGAACTAAAATAAAAATGTTCCCTCTAAGTAAGGCCCTTCTTGCTTCCCATTCTCTTCTCCTTTGTTTCGTCAGAATGGTGGTGGCCCTTGGGTGAAGGCATTCTTGTTACTTCAAGAGGATGGATTAGCCAAATGCATTAATGCGAAGTCACTGGATGTGGTTTGTTTGAGGCTAGATTTGGACTAGGATCTGCTAAGTCACATTAACCATGAAATACACAAGGGGTTGTACACCACCTTGTTCTTGGAATTCCATTCCATTCTATTCTCTCCATCCTTCTCTCCATTGTTCACCTCATTGCTGGTTGTATCATTAGTGTATATTTTGGTTGACACATTGTTTTATTTTTGGTAAATTCTTGTGGTTTAGACTTTAACTCTTGTTCCAATTGACATTCCCAAAGCCTATGAACTATTTGAATGTGGGGTTGGTAGGGCATTAAGGGCATGAGCCTACTTTGGGGAGGACTCACTGACATTCCTATTTGGTGCACCAGTTAAATTCTTTCCCTTAACATTTTTTCACTTAATTTTATTTTGTTCATTTCCATCTTGACATCCATTTCACTGATGTTATAGTTGTCTCTTTTTCTCCATCTTTCTTATTCTTTTTCTTTCCCCATTCTATCGCTACTGGCGGTTCGCTCTTAGTCATGGGGGTTCGAACCCAAATTTTTGATTTTCTCCTAACCCCTACACCTTCGGTAGTCACCATTATTATATCTTCATATCCATATCAGCCATACCACAACTTAGCCAATGGACCTTTCACCAAAGAAAGGTATCAATTACATTATGATTCATCTACCCTTGCTAATATAAGACTGTGTTGTGTGTGCAGATGGAAATCATGCAATAACGGATTGGATCTAGAAGGAACACTTGGAATGGAGTAGTGCTGAAGCAGTTATGCAAGGAGCAAGTTCGATGGCATGCCTACATATGGATAACGAAAGGTGTAATCTTGGCATTGGTAGCAGCAACACTTCTTTCTCTCTCTATTTCTCAGTTGCCAAATGAGGCTGATGAGTGGCGAGGTACCCCTACACTCAACCATATGAATATGAGCATTCTCACGTGCAATCCGGTCGAACTCCATAGAAGGACTAGTTGTGGCACCTAGACAGTTATCCTTAGGTCATAGTTCGCTGTCTTCCCACTTGGACTAGTATTATATTTGTCACATATGGTTTAGTCCAAAGTGAGATGTATGATATGGTTCTAATCTAAAGCTACTCTTGAAGGCAATGGAAAGTGATATTAAATTAATTAATCTAGGAGAGAGAGGGTAAGAGAATCTAATCTAGCCTAAGTACGATGAGCATTCGTTCCTTGATCATCCATACACATCTTGGACTTCCTACATGACTACCACTAGGATTACCAAGTGCAGATCCTAGGTACACCACTGGGTTACCAAGTAGTCACACTTAAATGCTTGTAATCAGGTTGTACTCATTCCACATTACTAGGAGATAAGGGTGAGAGAGAGACTAATTAGGAAAGATGTAAATAAAAATTAAATAAATAAAAAACAAAGTGAATGCTGAAATGATGAAGTAATCTTGATCTTTATTGCTGGTCATGTGCATGTCCAAGTACATCACACTCGAATAAAGGATGTTGTACAATTACATTCACCACATTGTGGGTAGACATGGGAAAATAATCTATCTCTGGAGGGATCAAACTACCAGAGTTTCACTACAATCTAACATATTGTTGTGAAAAAAGGGAGAGCTACTTCTTATTTATAGACATTGCAGTGGACTGCGATATCGCGTACGTGATATGGCAAGGGAAGATGCAATATTGCATACACGATATTGCAAGGGATGTGATATCACGGTGGACACGATATTGCGTATGTGATATTGCGGTCCATGCGATATCGCATCCCATCATACCCCCACGACTAAATAAAAACTCGTCCTCGAGTTACAATGATTACACAATGGATAGGTATGGGATTATTCAATGAAAAAAGAAATGGGATGATGCCACAGTGTGGGAAGAAAACACAACACACAAAATATGCTACAACTACAAAAATGTGGAACTCATGTAGTTCCTGGCGGTGGTGGCTCCTCCATTGGTTCCTTCCCTTTGTCTTGTGCTCCAGGTTTTGAGGTTTGATGGCATTGAAGTATGGCCTGGAGCTTCTCCTCTTCAGTCTGAGGGTCTTGTGCCATCCATGCTAGTGTTCCAATGTTTGACGGAGTCAACACCTCCCATGGACGGGGTAGTTGCAGGAACATTTGGTTGGCCTTGACGTACGAAGCCGCGAACACCCGTCATTCTTCCTCATACGCTCTGGCTTTGTTCTTGTATTTATGAAGATCTGTTAGCTGTTGAGCCAAGTCAATTGCGACATATTTTTGTCCCTGGCAGTTGGCTTTTACCACCTCAAGTTCAGAATTTGCAACATCCAGTTTCTCCACCAGCTTCTTGCGCTCTATAAATTCTGCTTCGTATTTGGTGTGGGTGGTTGCTACCTACTACTTGAGGCATGACCTCGAGCACCTTGCTGTTAACATGGAAAGGTTGGCATATCTTAGGTTTGCCAACTCCATGTACTCTGTCAAGTCCTAGATCTGCAGGTCCCGGTTCCTAACTCCCGCTTGGTGGGCGAAGGCATATGTGTCCAATATGGCCTGCCAATCAGTGTGTTGAGCACTAATAGTATTGATTTGGGCCTTGGCCATATGGATCTCCTTCTCTAGGATTTGTTTGTACATCCCCACTTGATCCTGGAAGTGCTCCTTCAGCTTATCATGTTGTTTAGCCTCGTTCTGCCACGCGCTTATCTCAATCATCGATTTTTGACGAATGGCGCGTATCTCCTCCATCGAGAGGGTTTGATTTTCTCTGGCTAAACGGCTTATGTCTCAGTTGACCCAGATAAAGTTTTTTCGTAATTGATGAAAGTGTTCATCGAGAACATTCTTTTACTTTTCTACAGTGATCAACCGAAGGTTGTCAGTCGCAAGCTGTTTGTTTTCTTCCTGTAAGGCTTTGAGTGCCTTAAGATGTACATGGGTTTGTGCCTGTGCTGCAGAGGCATCCCAAACAACTGTCTCCTTTTCTTCCATCACCTTTTTATTCTTTGTAATTAACTTTGTTAGTTGCTCGATTCTAAAGTTTTCTAGCTGGTCTGTGGAAACAAATTGTAGAGGGTCCTGCTGTGCTGCTTGTAAGGCCACAAGCTGTTCTTGTAGTTTCTGCACTTTAGCTTCAGCATGCTTTGCCCTTACTTCTTTTAAGGCCAACTTCCCATTTATGGAAATGAGGTCTGACTCAATTATTGTTACATCCTGAGGGATGTCAAATAGAGACTTCATTACTTGCCCTATTTAAAGTAATCTATCAAGCACATCCTCATGTTCTACAGGAGTCATTGAGGTTCCAGCTAAGGTTTGAGCATCCTGTGCTCTTATAAGATCTACCAGTGGCACAACAGGTACGTTGAAGGATCCTTTGATGTGGTCTGTGACCACATCTGCAGCTTCCACAGAATTTTGGTGTTGCATGACCACCACAGTGGCCCCTTCACCAGTCTCTAACTGCACCTAGAAAGATGCCGGGTTTCCTAAGATCTGTTGTGACCATCTACTTTCCCCTCCTCCTATGTGAATGGAGACTTCACCCCTTGTGCAATATAATGAAATAGTAGGCTGCCTAGCATCATCGATGATGCGAAAGAGATTTGCATCATCATGACTTCCCTAATTGACCATCTCAGCGATGGCCCTCAGATGGCTCATCGATGGTCTGTAGTCTTGTGGTGGTGGCGGATGATCTTGGCTTGTGCTGGGCCCTGCTTCTTATTGTTGACTGGGACCCATGGCTGGAGGTTGACTGGATCTAGCCATATGTTCTTCTTCTTGTTCTGGTCCCAGCTCTTCGCCAGTGCTTTTTCTTGGAGTTGGTGCCTTTAGTAATTTAGCATATGAAGCAGTTTGGGCTTTTCGGAGGACGTCATTGGTGTATCATCAAATACCAGCACATTGGCAAAGATTTCTGATAAGACAGGGGAAAGGCAATGCCATCTTCCATGTCTTTCATTCTTCGAACCACCTTAGGATCTTTGTCAAATATAGATGGGGTAGGTTAGCATTAATCTTTCCCATCAACACTGCACATCCTCTAGCCGCATACATGGATATTCTTTTTATGCCCTTTGTGGGGAAGAGGTTATATGTTCCAATTTTAAAGTAAACCCTCTCTTTCGTTGTCAATTCACCAAATGCTTTATCTTTGCCATAAGCCTTCTCCAACCAATCCTTTCGCACATCGGGGTCTGAACGAGTGGATAACCGAGCAACCTGGGGCCTTGTATTTGGAAGGTTTAACACTTCCAAAATTGCCTGTGCAGAGAAGTCAACTGTCACACCACAAATATTAATAGTGGTTCCTTGCTCCCTATTGTGCCAAAATTGGTATGTCTCTCCTAGGTACCAGGTACTACTTTCAAAGAGGATAGGCCAAAAGGGAGACCCTTTGAGGTGATCCCTAATGGCCTCAGGAGTGAACTCTACAAATGATTCAAAGTTTAATTCCACAATCACTGTAGCGAATGTGGACTTCTCATGGATAGCCTGAACACAATCTTGGGGCAACGTGAGTTGTTGTCCTAGTTTAGGTGCTGCAGCAGCTCCTCCTTCTGCTTGCCCAGACCATTTGGTAGGAGGTTCATCTTGATGAATGTTGAATGATTACTCCTCCTATTCTGCATGTTGTCTAGCATGTCTTTGTCTTCCACCTCTCTAATCTTGTTTACTTCCACCTTGGGTAGGACCTTCCTATTGTCCACGTTTTGGGGCCATCTGCAATCACACAGGCCAAGCATTAGTAAGGTCATTTTTGAAGTTAAGTTATACCTTATTGCTTGCCTTAATTAATGATCTTATGTTATCATGTGTGATAGTGCTTGAAATTTTGTAATAATGAGTCCTCTGACTTAGGTGGTTTCCATTTTAGTTTCTTGGTATACCTAGGAATTAAATGATTTTTAGGCACAATTATTTTGAATGTTATAGTTAATTACCCTAAATGATGTCCTTTGGGCAATGAAAAATTTCAAAAAAGGTAAGCACTTTTCAGCAAGTGTCCCTTCCACACGACTACGCTAAACACTCCAGGTTCAATCAAGTTCAAACAAAATAAAAATCGGAGTACTAGCGAGCGAGATACAGTGAGAAAAGCAAGGGTCACGCAATCGCAATTCATAGAGAAAAATTGCAAAAACTCCCCCCATGTGAATAACAAAATGACACTAAGTGTTGTGGGGGGGGGGGGGGGGGGGGGGTGACCTATTTATAGGTGGCGGGGATGCGATATCGCTTACGATACATCATGTACGCAATATCTTGTCCCTAGTGATGTGAGACATCATGAAAATACTGACTTTTGAAATGATTTTCTTGAAATTAATGTTGGAAATTAAGGACATTGACTATGATCAAGATGTTCTAGGGTAATTTCATTAATTCAAAAGGCACCATTAATGATAAGGGTGTGGATTCTACCAATAAAACTTTGGATGATGAGAAAAAGGGTATGTAATGGTACATTGGAACATTAAAATTCAGAGGGAGAATAGTAGGGAAAGATTGTTATGAAAAATTATGCTAAGGGTAATAAATTGTGTGTGTGCATGATGTCATAAGTGAGAATTACAAAAGATTACACAAGTGGATCCTCCCCAAAGCAAGTTCTTACCTATAATGCCCTTGTGTAACCACATTTAAAGTGTCTGTGGGCACTAGAAGGGTTAAATGTAATCTGCACTAACTCCACAAAACACACACATGTAAATATCATCAGAATGAGATGAAAATTTTATGCTACACAGGACATGAGCTACAATTACACGAATAGTAAGATGAGACGAATTGTAGAAAGGGATCGTAGAGATTGGGACATGAGGTAACTGACCCAGGGCATAGTGGATCCTGCATGTAAAGCATGATTAAGGTGTCATTAACCCGTCGTTCCAAGATCAGGACCAAGTCCATTCCTCTAATTAGTAACATTGCATTGTTTTATCCCATGATGAGCGACTATAAGAGTACCATAACAACAAGGCGTACAATCACTTGGCGTTTTATTCAAGGAAGGAGTGACTTTTATTTTGTGGCACTTTTCTTTTTGATTTTCTTTTTCTCTTTCTTATTTTTTTGAATACTAAATCTAGAGAAGCTTCCAACCTTCAGGCATGGATGCATGTCTTTCCAGTGGGACCCCTTAGAACAACGTTTGATTTTTGAGTGCCCATTTGATTATTCTTACTCCCATTTTTTGTTAGATCTATAAGGATCTTAGTACGACCACATTGCATGATAACTCCCACAAATGTCACCAAAGAGAATCTGCAAGTCCCCTTGATGTCACACCCTAATTATTCCCTCTTGGTCCATCCTTCTTCATTCTAGGTACAATGAACACAAAATTAATTTTAAGTTTTTAGAATGTCAAGAATATCACTATACCCTTGAACAGAACCTCTTATTGGTAGAATGGATGAGTGGGTGTAATGGGCTCACTATCTAAATAATTGCTCACTCAAGACTTAATAACATAGAACGTGCCTCAACCAACGATCCACATGAGTGTTTTATTCATAGACGAGATTACTTACAAAAATGTAAAAAGATAAAAAGATAAAAAAATAAAATAATAAAACAAGAAATTGAAAATTGAAAAACTAGAAAACAAAAAGTTGTAAAATTAAAGAAAATGAAAAATATTTATTAATCCTGCTTGTTATTAAAATGGGGGATATCCCCCATAACTAATCGGTTGAGGATGGCAAGGATTAATAAATGGAAGAAAAGGATCCTTGCATGTTGGAAATATTGGAACTGGTCCATACTTACCCCATTAGGGTTCACACACTTGATTATAATGAGCATAGTGGGGAAATTTATATGATGTAGTTCCCAGATAACGAGTTGATCCACTATGATATTTGGGACTATTAGATGGTATGCAAGGATTGGGATGATGTCCTCCATGATTGTGTTCATTGGGCCGTGTGGTTGTTGGAGTGTTAATTGGTGGCCTTGATGAAGTTACATGAGGCGTTGGGTTTGAAGGTGAAGGTGCACCACAGTGTGGAACTTGTGCTGGGTTGGAAGATACAGTGGCCTTAGAATTATTGTCCCTTCTTACGATCGTGTTTAAAGAAAGGACGCTTTTGATGTTGAGGAGGCTTTTCACTGTTGTTGGAAATAGGAGCACAAGTAGCGTTCAGAGGTTGTTGTTGTGGTGTAGGCACCTTAGGAACAGTTGGTGGCACTGTGGAAGGAGGGAAAGGATGAGAATGTTGAAAGTTAGGAGGCGTATAAGATACACAAGGTGGTGGTTGTGTTGGAGGCATGGGCTGATAGTATTGTGAAGAATAGTAATGTGGTAAGATAGATTATGTTGGCCC
>MNCI01016938.1:13331-28925 GCA_015680685.1 Gnetum montanum | reverse complement strand
TTTCCTTATTCCTTCTTTTTGATTGTCTAATGTTTTTTCCTGCTTCCTAGGTTGTCAAAACTCTATCTCCAATAATGTTGATAAATTCTCCACACTTTTGATACGTCCATTCCAACATCTTATTGATCTTTGCCTCGGCTTCTTCTAATGTTTGTTGTATTCGAAAAGATGATATTTCCACCTTGAGATTGGTTGATTTCTCCTTTTTATCATCATGGATTTTGGCCCCGTTGATGTTTTTCAACACTCTCCCATCTAGCTATATCTCCTTCTTCTTTTGCTACCCACTTAATAAGCTCTTGGACTTGATAGGTTTGTAGTTCATATAGTTGACCTTGGGCATACATCTCTAAGATCTCTCTTGTTTCATTACGTAGCCCATCAATGATATGGTACATTAGCCTTTCCTCGGAAAACCCATGGCCTGGATAGTTGTTTAACAGTGCATAATATCTTTCTAAGGCCATATCCAAGGGTTCCTATTGTGCTTGTTTCCATCCTTGGATTTTTTTCCTCAAGGCTGACACTCTTACATAGGTGTGATATTTTTTGTTAAAGACTTCCATCATTGTTGACCAACGTCGTATTGTATTTGGGTTTAACAATCTATACCATACTTTTGCTTGGTCAACGAGTGTCATAGGAAAGAGTTTAATTTTATTCCAACCATTATCAATGTTGTTCCATGTGCAGGCATCATAGAAGGCTTGTAAATGTTGATGCAGATCTAAGTCATAGCCTCCTAAAAAAGTAGGGAAGTTGTTTAAATTGAGCCTGGGTAGACGGCTCTCTTTACGATGCCTACGGGAGATTCAAATAGCCTCTTGTATTTGCGTGAAGCTTGTAGTGGCCAGTAGGGGTTCATCGTCATCGAGTAGGTTATGCTTTCATGTGTTGGGATGACATTGCTTTTGTTCACTTTTATAAGAAACTCCCACTTCAGGTTGTATACTCCAATCTTCATCGTCATATAGTTTGTTTGTTCTACAATGAACTTCCTCACTAAATGTGGCATTATTATCATCTTTTAGGAGAGGCATTGTTGCGCAGTTGTGTGTGAATTTATATGTGACTTTTTTATAATTATTTCTTCTTCCTAAGAGATATATCGTTAAGTCCTTTACAGCGATCTTGTATGATATAACTAATCTAGATAACTAGCATCGTCCTCGGCAACGGCGCCAATGATGAGTGGTGAGGTACCTCTACACTCAACCATACGAATACGAGCGTTCTCATGCATGATCCGGTCAAACTCTGCAAATGGACTAGTCATGGCACCTAGACAGTTATCCTTAGGTCGCAGTTTGCTGTCTTCCCACCTAGACTAGTATTATATTTTTCACGTATGGTTTAGTCTAGAGTGAGGTGTATGATATGGTTCTAATCTAACGCTACTCCTGAAGGCAATGGAAAGTGATATTAAATTAACTAATCTAGGAGAGAGAGGGTAAGAGAATCTAATCTAGGATAAGTGTGATGAGAATCCGTTCCTTGATCATTCATACACATCTTGAACTTTGTGCACGACTACCACTGGGATTGCCAAGCACAGATCCTAGGTACGCCACTAGGTTACCAAGTAGTCACACTTAAATGCTCATAATCAAGTCGTACTCATTCTGCATTATTAGGAGATAAGGGTGAGAGAGAGACTAACTAGGAAATTAGTAAATAATAATTAAATAAATAAATAAACAAAGTGAATGCTGCAATGATGAAGTAATCTCGATCTTTATTGCTGGTCATGTGCGTGTCCAAGTACGTCACACTCGAATAAAGGATGCCATACAATTACATTCACCACACTACGGGTAGACACGGGAAAATAATTTATCTCTAGAGGGATCAAACTGCCAGAGGTTCACTACAATCTAACCTATTGTTGTGAAAGAAGGGAGAGCTGCTTCTTATTTATAGACATTGCAGAAGACTGCAATATCGCGTAAGCGATATCGCAGGGGAAGACGCAATATCATGTACGCGATATTGCGAGGGATGCGATATCGCGGTGGATGCGATATCATGTCCATGCAGCCCATGCGATATCACATCCCATCAAAGGCCTGATGTCAAATGTATAAATTTTTCACTCTTGTTGTTGTGAACACTAGTTTTGTCTTGTCTTGTAATGATGATCCATTCACATGTCATCCCATTAGTTCCATTTGAGTCTATAATCCCATATCATCCCAATATTTTGTAAGAAACTCGAGGAAAATTTTTTATTCAATCATGGGGGTATGATGGGACGTGATATCACCTGGGCTATGATATCGTGTATGTGATATCGCGTCCACCGCGATATCGCATCCCCCACGATATCAAGTCTTCTCCTGCAATATTGTGTACGCGATATCGCAGTGCGCCGTCAAATCTATAAATAAGAGGCAGCTCTCCCTTTTTTTTCATCTAGGCCTAGACCATAGCAAAAATTTGGTAGTTTTACCTCTCCAAAGATAGAATAATTTCCATGTGCCCGCAGTAGGAGCTCCAAAGTGAACGGATCTTTATTCGAGCAAATATTGTACCTAAACACAAGTTTGTGTACGGCGATAAAGCTGAACTTCTTGGATAAACCTTGTAGTGCATGGAATAGGCTAAATAGAAATTTATTTACTATTATTTATTATTTACCATTTACATGCTTTATTAGTCATTAAATCTCTCTCAACCCTTCTCTCCTAGTTAAGTGCTTCAGTACGACCGCTTCGAGCACATGCGTTACACTTGGTGATCCCAGCAATGACTAGCATTTGGTAACCAAGGTTGCATTGGTTTAGGGTGTGAATGGTAAGTGGGAATGGATACTGATGCTCGGTTAATTAAGACTTAGTTAGTTAGTTAAAGTTAGTTAATTAGTCTCTTCACCCTTCACCTTATCAGCATAGGAGATAAAATAGAAAAGATATAAAAATAATATACCTTAGACTTACTTAACCATACAACTGTGACAAATACAAGTAAGTTTGGGAAGACAATGAATAATTAACCATAAGTGTTCGATAAGGCGTGTAGGCACTTAGTCTGCGGAGTTCGATAGGATCGCGCGTGCTACGCTCGTATTCGTATGGTTGAGTGTAGGGGTACCTCACCACCCATCAACTACAATATTGCGTACGTGATATCACATCTTGCCGCAAGTTCTATAAATAAGAGGCAGCTCTCCCTTGTTTCGCATCCAATTTAGTTCCTTAGCAAAGCTTTGGCAGTTTTTCCCTTCTAGAGATAGAATAATTTCCCAGTGTTTGCCCGTAGTGTGGTGATTGTAATTGTACGGCATCCTTTATTCGAGTGTGACATACTTGGACACGCACATGACCGGCAATAAAGATCGAGATTACTTCATTATTACAGCATTCACTTAGATTAATTATTTATTTAACTATTATTTAATGTTTTCCTAGTTAATCTCTCTCACCCTTAAACTCATGTTAAAACATGGAATGAGTATGACTTGATTACGAGCATTTAAGTGTGACTACTTGGTAACCCAGTAGCATACCTAGGATTTGCACTTGGTAATTCCAGTGGTAGTCATGCATGAAGTCCAAGATGTGTACAGATAATCAAGGAACGAATGCTCATTGCACTTAGGCTAGTTTAGATTCTCTCTTACACTTTCCTCTTAGCTTAGATAATATTACTTTCCATTGCCTTTAGGAGTAGCATTAGATTAGAAAACCCATCATACACCTCACTCTGGACTAAACCATATGTGACAAATATAATACTACTCCAGGTGGGAAGACAATGAACTGCGACCTAAGGCTAACTGTCTAGGTGCCATAACTAGTCCATCTGCGGAGCTCGACTGGATCGTGCGTGAAAACACTCGTATTCATATGGTTGAGTGTAGGGGTATCTTACCACTCATCATTGGCGTTGTTGCCGGGGACGGTGCTAGTTATCTAGATTAGTTATATCATATAAGGTCATTGTAAGGAATTAACGATATATCTTTTAGAAAGAAATAATTATTAAAAGTGAAACGTAATTTCACACACTACTCCACAACAATGCCTCTCCTACAAGATTACGATAATGCCACACTTAGTGAGGAAGTTCATTGGAGAACCAACGAACTATATGATGATGAAGGTTGGAGTACACAACCTGAAGTGGGGGTTTCTTATAAACATGAAAAAAAGCAACGTCATCCCAACACATGAAAGCATAACTTACAAGATGATGATGAACTCCCACTGGCCACTACAAGCCTAATGCAAATACAAGAGGTTGTTCGAATCTCACGTAGGCATCATAAAGAGAGCCATATACCCAGGCTCAATTTAAATAACTTCCCTACTTTTTCAGGAGGCTATGACTTAGACCCGTATCAACATTTACAAGCCTTCTACGATGACTGTACATGGAACAACATTGATAACAGGTGGCAAAAACTTAAGCTCTTTCCCATGACACTCATTGGCCAAACAAAAGTATGGTATAGATCATTAAAACCAAATTCAATATGACGCTGGTCAACAATCGTAGAAGTCTTTAACGAAAAATATCAGACCTACGCAAGAGTGTTAGCCTTGAGGAAACAAATCCAAGGATGGAAACAAGCATAACATGAACCCTTGGACATGGCCTTAGAAAGATATTATGCACTGTTAAATAACTATCTAGGCCATGGGTTTTTTGAGGAAATGCTAATGTACCATATTATTGATGGGCTTCGTGATGCAACCAAAGAGACCTTAGGAATGTATGCCTAAGGTCAACTATATGAACTACAAACCCATCGAGTCCAAGAGATTATTAAGCGGGTAGCAAAAGAAGAAGGAGAATTGGCTAGATGGGAGAGTGTTGAAAAACATCAACAGGACCAAAATCTCAACTTAACAAAGGTCCATGATCATATAAAGGAGAAATCAACCAATCTCAAGGTGGAAGCATCATCTTTGTCAACACAACAAACATTAGAAGAGGTCGAGGCAAAGATCAATAAGATGTTGGAATGGATGTATCAAAAGTGTGGAGAATTTATCAACATTATTGGAGATAGAGTTTTGACAACCCAAGAAGCAAGAAAAAACATTAGAAAATCGGAAAGAAGGAATAAGGAAAATAAGAACTCAACTACCAATCATACGTATGAATGTAACATATGGCTGTACAATCACCCCAAGGGCCAATGCCCAATCTTGTCACATCTATATGAGCATTGGGGAAACATATTACATTTAGATTTCGTACAGAGATACTGTGTTCGACCACAGTGGCAAAAATCCCAGTCATGGGGGAGATCACCACTAGATTGGAGACACCCTTAATATCATCTAAACCCAAACGCTTATCTTGTTCAACATCCTATTTCTCCAACTAAGCCAATGCACTTTATCTCATCACAGTACCATTCTCCTCAATACTATCAACCCATGCCTTCAACACAACCACCACCTTGTGCACCTTATACTCCTCCTAATTTTCAACATTCCCATCCTTTCCCTCCTTCCACAATGCCACCAACTGTTCCTACGGTACCTGCACCACAGCAACAATCCACGAACCTCACTTGTGCTACTACTACCAACAACAATGAGAAACCTCAGCAACATCAAAAGTGCCCCTTCTTTAAACATTGTTGTAAGAAGGGACAACACAATTCTGCGGCCATTGCATCCTTCAACTCAGCACAAGCTCAACACTGTGGTGCACCCTTACCTTCGAACCTGACGCCTCATGTTACTTCATCAAGGCCACCATCTAACACTTCAACAACCATATGGCCCAATGAACACAACCATGGGAGGTATCATCCCAATCCTTGCATACCATCTAACGGTCCTAAATATCATAGTGAGTCAACTCATTATCCAGGAACTACATCGTACAAATTGCCCCACTATGATCATTATAATCAAGTGTGTGAAACCTGATGGGGTAAATATGACCAAGCCAGAATACTTCCAAAATGCAAGGATCCCCGTCGTCAATTATTAATCCTTGCTGTCCTCAACCATTTAGCTATGAGGGATATCCCTCATTCTAATAAGCAAGATTAATAACCACTTTTCATTTTCTTTAATTTTACAAATTTTTGTTTTCCATTTTTTCGTTTTTCAACTTCTTGTTTTATCTTTTTATCTTTTTATCCTTTTATGCTTTTGTAAGTAATCTCATCTACAAATAAAATACTCATGTGGATCGTTAGTTTAGGTGTGTTCTATGTTATCGAGTCTCAAGTGAGCAATTATTTGGATAGTGCCCCCATTACACCCACTCATCCATTCTACAAATAAAGAGGTTCTGTTCGAGGGTACAGTGATATTCTTGATATTCTTAAAACTTAAAATTAATTTTGTGTTCATTGTACCCAGAATGAAGAAGGATGGACCAAGAGGGAATGATTAGGGTGTGACATCAAGGGGACTTGTGGATTCTCTTTGGTGACCTTTGTGGGAGTTATTATGCAACGCGGTTGTACTAAGATCCTTGTAGATTTAACAAAAAAAATGGGAGTAAGAGTAATCAAAAGGGCACTCAAAAATTAATGTTGTGCTAGGGGGTTCCACTGGAAAGACATGCACCCATTCCTGAAGGTTGGTGGCTTCTCTGGATTCAGTATTTAGAAAAAAAAAAGTTAGGCGCTATTCGGCGTATATCCCATGAACCATCTTTCCTTACTATTACCCCTATGAATTTCAACGTTCCCATGAACCATCACATACTCGTTTTCTCTACCACCCAAGGTTTTATTGATCAACTACACCATATCTAATTATTCATGCCTTCGAACCATCTAATTACCTTAGAACCCCTTCAACATATGTCATATGTCATATTTTCAACTTTTGATTTTAGAAAAAACATTTAAAATTTTGTTTTTTTCCCTTGAGCCTAAACATCACTAGGACGTGATATCGCGTCCCTCAAACCCTATAAATAGGCAACCCCCCTACAACACTTAGCATCATTTTCACATTCACGTGGGGGAGTTTTTGAATTTTTTCTCTACGACTTGCGATTGAGTGACCCTCGCTTTCATAACCATATCTCGCTTGCTGGTACTCCAATTTTAATTCCTTCTAAACCTGCTTGAACCCAGAGTGTTCAACTCAGTTGTGGGGGAGGGATATACAACAAATAGTACCTAAATTTTTTTTTGGAATTTATCATTACCCAAAGGACATTATTAAGGGTAATTAGAATAAAATGTGCAAAAAAATAATTTTATCCCTAAGAACACTGGGAAATTACAATTGAAAAAACCAACTAAGTAAAAAGGACCTATTATTACAATCTTTCGGGCAATATCACATGAAGATAAAGTGAATTAATTAATTAAGGCAAGCAGTAAGGTATAACCTAACTTCGGTAACAACCTTATTAATGATTGGTCCCGTGTGATTGCAAATGGTCCCAAAATGTAGACAATAGGAAGGTCCTGCTCAAGGTGTGATCAAACAACCTAGAAGAGGTGAAGGATAAGTTCCTACTTGATGAGTGGTGAGGTACCCCTACACTCAACCATATGAAATGAGTGCGTAGCATGCGCAATCTAGTTGAACTCCACAAACTAAATGCCTAAACATCGCAAGGAACACTTGGGGTTAATTAATCGTTGTCTTCCTAGACTTACTTGTTGTTGTCACGGTGTATGGTTAAGTAAGTCCAAGGTATATGATTTTTTTGGTCTTTTCAGGTTTATCTCCTATGCTAAGGGGTGAAGGGTTGAGAGAATAAAACTAACTCTAACTACAACACTAAGTCTTAGTGTCAACATTCATTCCCACTTGCTGTACACACCCTGAACTGTGCAACTGTGGCTACCAAACGCTAATCGTTACTGGGATTACCACACGTAACGCACGTGCTCGAAGCGGTCGTACTGAGGCACCTAACTAGCCTAAGTGTGACAAGCAGCCGATTCCTTGACTAGCTATACACATCTGTAGATGCTCGTAATCAAGTCGTACTTGTCCCACGTTCTAGGAGGTAAGGGTGAGAGAATCTAATCGCGATGAGTAGCCGATTCCTTGGCTAGCCGTACACATTCGTCAATGCCCGTAACCAAGTTGTACTTATGCCGCATTACTAGGAAAGCAGTAAATAACATTAATTAAACCTATCCATGTACTGCAAGGTTTATCCACAAAGCTCATCTTTATTGCCGTACACAACTTGCGTTCAGGTACAAAGCTGCTCGAATAAAGAACTGTTCACTTGGGGGACTCCTACTGCGGGCACATGGAAAATATTCTATCTATGGGGTGATCAATCCGCCAGAGCTTTGCTACTTTACGCCTAGGATGAGAAATGAGGGGAGTGCTGCCTCTTATTTATAGACTTGGGGGACGACGCGATATCACGTATGCGATATCGCAGGGGATGCGATATCACGAAGGCCGTGATATCGTGTATGCAATATCGCAGCTTGTGCATATCGCGTCTCATCACTACTGAACAACATGCAGAGCAAGAGGAACAATCATTTACCATCCATCAAGAAGACCCTGCTACTATACAATCAAGGTAGTCAGAAGAAGGAGCTGCAGCAGCGTTTGAACAAGGACGATATCTCACGCTAACCTAGGATTGTGTTCAGACCATCCATGAAAGGTTCATATTCATTGTAGTGATCATGAAATTAAACTTTGGACCTTTCGTAGAATTTGCTCTGGAGGCCGTTAGGGATCACCTCAAAGGATCTCCATTATGGCCTACCCTCTTTGAAAGCGATGCCTGGCACTTAGGGGAAATGTACCAAATTTGGCACAATAAAGAAGAAGGCACCACGGTTAACAATTGTGGTGTGACTGTTGACTTCTTTGTTCAAGCCATTTTGGAAGTATTAAACCTTCTAAATATAGGGCCAAAAGTTGCTCGGAACCAGCTGGACACTTTCAGAACCAAGCAACTTAGTAAACTATTGACAAAGAATAAAAGGGTGGCGAAAGAAAAAGAGAAGGCTGACTGGGATGCCTCTATGGCACAAGCACAAACTTACATGCGTGCTAAGGCACTCAAGGCCTTACAAGAGGAGAAACTCTAGGCCATACTTCAATGCCATCAAATCCCAAGACCTGGAGTGCAAGAAAAGAGAAAGAAACCAATGGAGGAGCCACCGCCACCAGGAACTACATGAGCTCCAAATTTTTGTAGTTGTAGTATATTCTATGTGTTGTGTCTTTATTTTGTTTTCTTTCTACACTGTGGCATCATCCCATTTCTCCATCTAATAATCTCATACCTATCCACTGTGTAATCACTATAACTCGAGGACGAATTTTTATTCAGTCGTGGGGGTATGATGAGATGTCATTGGGGCAACCGCGATATCGCAGCTCACCGCCAATTCTATAAATAAGAGGCGGCTCTCCCTTGTTTCGCATTCAATTTAGTTCCTTAGCGAAGCTCTGGCAATTTTTCCCTTCCAGAGATAAAATAATTTCCTAGTGTTTGCCCGCAGTGTGGTGATTGTAATTGTACGGCATCCTTTATTCGAGTGTGATGTACTTGGACACGCACATGACTAGTAATAAAGATCAAGATCACTTCATCATTGCAGCATTCACTTAGATTAATTATTTATTTAATTATTATTTAATGCTTTCCTAGTTAATCTCTCTCACCCTTAAACTCATGTTAAAACATGGAATGAGTACGACTTGATTACGAGCATTTAAGTGTGACTACTTGGTAACTCAGTAATGTACCTAGGATTTGCGCTTGGTAATCCCAGTGGTAGTCATGCACAAAGTCCAAGATGTGTATGGATAATCAAGGAACAGATGCTCATCGCACTTAGGCTAGTTTAGATTCTCTCTTACCCTTTCCTCTTAGCTTAGATAATATTACTTTCCATTGCCTTTAGAAGTAGCATTAGATTAGAAAACCCATCATACACCTCACTTTGGACTAAACCATATGTGACAAATATAATACTACTCCAGGTGGGAAGACAGCAGACTACGACCTAAGGCTAACTATCTAGGTGCCACAACTAGTCCGTCTGTAGAGTTCAACTGGATCGCGCATGAAAATGCTCGTATTCATATGGTTGAGTGTAGGGGTATCTCGCCACTCATTAAAATCCATATAAATCCACAACACCAATAATATGTCACTTTCATGACTCCTTAGGAAATAATTTACTACACTAAAATGCACTTTGGACTCAAGAATGCTTGAGTTTCTTACTAATGAGTTATGAGTTATGTCTTTAATAATATGATGTTCAAAATAGTTAACGATTACATTAACAATTTGACCATCAAGTCTACCTTAGCTATTGATCATGCTTCTAACTTATATTAGGTTTTAACTTTCTATGACAAGTTTAACCTAGGTCTTAATCAAAAGAAGTTTATTTTTGGGGTCCTCACAGGTAAGATGTTAGGCTATCTTATTTCTTAAGATGGTATAGACATTGAGCCTAATAAGGTTAAGGTGATTTTGGATCTTGCACGATCTAGAAATGTTCGAGATATGCAAATTCTACAAGATTATCTTTAATTGATCCATTGCTTCATCTCCAATCTAACTGATCACCTTCATTCCTTAAATCATTTACTTTATAAGTCTACCTCATTTATCTAGGGATGAGAAGTGTCAAAAGACCTTATTACTTAAATGAGCTGTCATGTGCTCCCGCGACTTGCAGTCATGGTACTATGGTCAAGTATACTACAAACATGAAGATCTCTTACTTTTTTGTTGTGGGCCAGGAACTTTTGTCATGGTATTAAAATATTTGATAACCAAGAATTCATACTCAATATTTTGTAGCAACATATTCTAACATATTTGATAACCAAGAAGATTCTCTTGATACCTACTTATAAATTTATAGGAAAAGGTACTTTTTAGTTATTTAAAACTCATACCTTTGGCTGGAGTTTCAGATGTGGCTCAACGATATACACCAAATCTTGTGGACTTGGAGCAGGGTTGGAATTTCAGGTTTCACTCGAAATCTAGTACATTTTTATCTTTATACAGGATTTTCTAGGACAATAAATTGTATAATAATGTTTTGCAACCTATATATTATATTTTCAGCCCCCGATAGCATGAGAAGATGCTTACACAAGAAATAGAACACCAAACTAAATAGAAAAAAGCTAAAACAGTAACAGAACATACTACACACCAACAAACAGAATAGTATCGACAATGGTAAGTGAAGGTTTCAAAGACAACCATCGCATTTCATAGAAGTGACCAGCATCATCACATGAAAAAGTGACCAAAATTGTCTGACTCAACTACCAAGAAAAACTCTTATTTAAACTTTTGCCACCCTACGTCATTGCACCATCTTAACAATCATCGGCCATGCGTATATCTCTTCATGTCTATAGATCCCACCAACATAGAACATGTCCACGTGGCAACCATGGCCCTGGGGGAGCACGTGGGGATCCTTGGTACCTATTTTTCACATCACCCGAGGCGTTGCAACGAGAAGTTGCAGCATAAGCTTTGTTAGTGTTTCCTAGTGCTCTTTGAATTGAATAATATAATGATAAAAAGAAAATTGAGAAGTACATGTAATCAAGCAAGTGAATAAAATACGTGTATAAGGTGAAAAGAGCCAATGAATAAAATACGTGAAAGGTGACAAACGTTGATTTTTCTATTTTTTAATTCAACATTATTTAGAATTAAATAAAATAAAAGTTAAACAAATAGAATAATGAAATTGAAACTTTAATAATTTGGGTTTTGGTATCATATAAATAATTTTAAAATATAAATATATTCATAAACTAATACTTTGGGTTTCATAATTTTTTGAGGTTTGGAGTTTAAAATAATTTTTTTGGGTTTCAAAAGTTTTTTTGGGTTTGGGGTTTGAAATAAACTTTTTGGGTTTCATAAGTTTTTTTGGGTTTGGGGTTTGAAATAAATGTTTTGGGTTTCATAAATAATTAGATTGTGTTCTTGATTACCCACTTGATTCTCGTGGGTTTTTCTCCACTATGATGTTTTCCAAGTAAATTTGTGTGTGTTTTTCTTATTTTCTTTCCTATTTCTGTTTACAGATTTGGTTAATTTCCTAAAAGAGAAGACATCTGACTTCCCAGGCTGCGAACGTCCCTTATATGTACGCTGAACCATGACTCCTCTACAGAACAATGCCCTGTTTCTCTTTAAACCTAAAATCTTTGATGAAAGTTACATGATTAAATCATCCGTTAACAGAAGGGTTGGTTCTCAAATCCATGGTACTTTTTTTCTTTCCAATTTAATTGAGCATGGGGACATTTGATATAGAAAAGAAATTTACAGCGATGAAGAAGCAGGGGAGTATACCAAATCTTAATGATTTGTTTATGAAAAAATCCAGTGTTTAGAAAACCCTGCAGCAAAAAAGCATTGAAGCATTTACAAAATTTTGAAATTTTATCCAGTGCTTAAAATCTGTAAGCGTAGGGCCTTTGATATTAATTTGGGCCATAATACAAACTTTGCTTATATATGGCTTTACCACTATGCCCTTTTAAAACAAACTTTAGAATGGCCGCTGAAATATAAATTTAAATGATTATCACAATCACCGTTAAAAGGTTACCTGATATGAGATGATTAATAAAAAGCCTGCAAACATGTCGGATACCGGAACTTAATCTTAACCTCTGCAGATGTTAAATTGCATGAATCGTTGTAGATTACACAACTTTAAAAGCAAAATTTGGAAAGAACCGGATAGAACCAAGAAGTCAAACATAAGTAGTTGTCGGTCCAAAAGGATATCCCACCATAAATCAGTGCAGTGGTTTCAAAACAAATCCCACCGCAAATCTTCACCGAAGTTCCCCACCAAAGATGCCCTTAAATGGTTAATAATAAAAAGAAAATAATGAAATCATGATGGAAATTCTTGTCTGTGTGTTTTGCCAGCCGTGGTACTATGGTCAAGTGGTATACTTTACCAGGAACATTTTTGTTACCCGGGAACGTCTGTGGAGGCCATTATCTTAGCTTTGTTTCACCTCATCTGAAAGATTAAGGTATACTTTTATTGCAGGCTATCAATCTCACGGTAACGTTTTTCCTTTTATGTCTCAACTTGAAAATCAGGACAAAGATGATTTTTAACTATTTAAATTATTTTGTTTATGAGAAGAGGCCAACTAAATTAGTGACTATAAATAATATTCGAAAACTTTGCATAAATTTATCAAAGTTCTTTATCACAGCCTTAATCCCCTCGGAGATAGCTTTATCTAGGAATGACCCACCGATAACAAAGCCATGCTCGGTAGAGAATCCATAGTTTTTGGGTGGGATACTGAGCTCTCTCAGTCAGCTCTACAGAGCAATGAAATTTATGGACAGCCAAGTCCAGATCCACCTCAACATTCATACTTAATAAATATTTTGTAGCATAATATTTTGAATATTCTATGCCTGAAAAGCATTTTATGTACAATCATCCAGGCCAGGTTATTATAAATACATAGCTAAAATAGTCTAATACTTTTTGGTTATTTAAAACTCTCTGATCACATATACCATGAATGAGCATTACACAGAAGGTTTAGTATTGATGGTAAGTGAAGGATATATAGACGACCACTGCATTCATCACGGAAGTGGGGATTGCCATGGACGTGGCCCGGGTAGAGGCCAAGGCAAATGCATGGGTAAACCAAAATGTAAAACTTGCAAATGCATGGGCAAACCAAAATGTAAAACTTGACTGAGCCTGCGTTATTGGAGCAGAAATCCACAGCCACCCTAGAGCCTTTCTGCAGATTTCGGAGGCGAACGAAGTTGTTCCAGCCCTGGATGAGCACATAAGATCTGGAGCTCCATTGCTTGAAATGAAACGACCACACCCTATTAGGCTCATCAAGGTCGAGAAATTCAACTGTGGTATTGCATGGATTCACTGGTTCATTGACTCCTTTTGTAACAAGTCAATCATCCTTTTCGCTTCAGCCGTTGGTATTATCAGCCTGCAGCGGTTTCGGCAGACATTACTTGCAGTCAGCCTCTTTTCAAAAATCCTGTTGCCTCTAACAACGTCTGCCATTTTTGTTTGTATGCTCTTACTGATACCTTGCTGGATCTGCAATGCTGCTTCTTCCGATATCTTCTATATATAAACTAGAGACAAGGTTCATGGTTTAAAAAATCAGAGAAATTCTTCACTCAGCTTTAAAACTAAAACTAGAGTCAGTTAAAAAAAAAAAAAACAAACCATGTTGTCTTTAACAACGTCTGGGGAAAAAAAAAAACTATGTTGTCTTTGACAATGTCTGTCATTGTTGCTTGTAGAGATGAGGTTCATGGTTTAAAAAATCAGAGAAATTCTCCACTCAGCTTTAAAACTAACCAGGAAAAACTCCAATTTGCAAAAAAAGTCCCATGTTGGCTTTAACCTCTGATAAAAATCTATGTTATCTTTAATGTCTGTCGTTGTTTATAGAGATTAGGTTATTAATGGTTTAAAAAATCTAAGAAATTAATAATTCGGAAAAACTCAAGTCTGCAAAAGAATCTATGTTGTCTTTAACGTTTGCAAAAAAACCTATGTTGTCTTTAACAACATCTGTCATTGTTGCTTGTAGAGATGATGTTTATACTTTAAATAATCAGAAAAACTCTTCTATGTTCTCTTTAACAATGTCTGTCATTGTTGCTTGTAGAGATGAGGTTCATGGTTTAAAAATTTAGAGAGGTTCATGGTTTAAAAATTTAGAGAAATTCTTGGCTTGATTTTAAAAATTGCTTGTAAGACGTTCATGGTGTAAAATTGGAGAAATTCTCCTCTGGCTTTTAAAAATAACTTGGAAAAACTCTAGTCTGAGAAAAACCACGTTTTCTTTAACATCTGTTATTGTTGCTTGCAGAGATGAGGTCCATGGTTTAAAAAATTGAAAAAATTCTCTACCCAATTTTAAAAATAACTCAAAAACACTTGAGTCTGGAAAAGAAAAACCATGTTATCTTTAACAACTTCTGCAAAAATACTATGTTGTATAGAGATAAGGTTCATGGTTTTAAAAATTGGAGAAATTTTCCAGCTTTAAAAATAACTCGGAAAAACTCCAGTCGGCAAAAAAAACCCACAGAAATCTTATGTATCATGCCCATTAAACGTTGAGGGATAATGCCAGTCAAATAAAACCAGATTTTCGTCACAAAGCTAAAAATCAATGCAAGGGAGAAAGCCTCACAAGTTTTTATGATGGATATTCAGTCGTGCTCATATTCAATTCAATTTATCATGGATAGCCGCAAAATATTCAACAACTATCTAACATAGGTGTTAGGAGGGGTTCACCTGATATTGTTTACTAAAATGCCAAGGTTATAAATTACTTTTCTTCTCAGTGAACCAGAAGCTTTGCATATAATTTATTGACATGGGTACTTTTCCCAAATATAATTTTTGAATTCTTGCAGAAATTTCATGGATTGATAACTCAAGAATACTAGAGTTATCTTGTATAGCAGCAGTTTCTGTGATGAAAAACATTATTGAAAAAGTCTAAATAGTTGATAAGAAAAAATCCTAACCATTTTGTTGTATGTCTCAAAAGAAATTCCAAAATCCTTTTGATTTAGATTTGACCTCACCAATCATTCTTTATTGCTCTTCTTTAATGAACTTCCTCTTTTTAAAAC
>MNCI01016938.1:0-13222 GCA_015680685.1 Gnetum montanum | reverse complement strand
GGTGGGGTGTGTGTGGGTGCAGGGTGGGGTGGGGTGTGTGTGGGTGTCAGACCCCAAAAAGAGAATTTTATTAATTATTGGAAATTGTACTGAAGATTTAATGTGAGATGATGAATTCTACATTTATTGTAGTGAATATGGTAAATTAAAGCAACAAGAGTGAATTTAATATAATGATGAAAAGATTTTGGGAATTTTTCTCCCATTTAAAAGTTTTTCATTGCATCCGTATTATCATTACCATTAAAAAATAAGAGAGATTAATGTAAAAGTTACCTTAATATTTAGTAAAATTGAATTGAGAAGAGGATAGAAATTTGCTACCACTATTAAGGATTGATTGATATTTTACGTGGATTTGTTGCCAAAAAAATTGAGTTGTTTGCCAAAGAAATTTGAAAATTTTATCATGGCATCATCATAGAGTACACAAAAAAAATTTTGTAAATGCAATTGCTTTCAAGAAAATTCCAATTGCACAATGCAAATATATGGTTAACAAAATGAGATTGCTGGATAAAATCCATTAACAAAATAAAGAAATTTTTTGAAGGGTATTAGCCCTCAAAGAGAAGCTTGAGCAAAGAAAGGAGACTTATGTTGCTTCAAAAAATAATGAATAGATTTTACTAAAATTAGTAGAACTTGAAGCCAAGGTGAAAGAAAATAAAAATGAATCTAATTTTGAAAAAAATAGTGACAAAGACCAAATTTGCAACCATGGAAGCTTTGAAAGAGCAAGATGAAAAAATGGCAAAAGAAAAAAAATTTGTGTTTTGTAGGTATCCTAGAGACAAAGGGTGAAATAGATGAAACTTTATTTAAGAAATTTGGAGAATGTATAGATGATATACATATCACGTTTCCAAAAATTTATAAAGTTTTTAAGGTTTCAAGTGAATGACATGAAAAACCATGTTATTTAATTATTAAGTTTCATGATGTAGAAGATAGAGTGCATGTTTGGAGACATCAAAGCCACATGAAATAAACCAAGAATAGGAAAAAGATTTGGATAAATGAGGATCTTACTTGAAAGAAACTTGTAGAAAGGGTTGAACAATGGAAAAAGCATTGTGAATAGGGTTTGGTAGCATACCTAAATGTTAGCAACGTGGTAGCCATTACAAATAAGCAGCATTCCAAAAATTATTGAAAAAATGTATAGCCCATTTAAAGTGTGGGTTTCTTAACATTGATGTTGAAAGTGCAAATAAAGTTGTTTCTTTGACTAGTATTAGCTTCTTTGATAGCTTTGACATTTTTGGTTTTCTTGAATCTTAGAAAGATGTTGGTTCTGTAGATTTTGTATTCCTGAATTTATTAAATTTGTTGCAAGGAATACAAGAGTAGGGTAAAGAGATAAACCTTCTAAGGGCGTTATAATGTTAGTGAGGAAATCTCTTGAAAATTATGTGGTTTAAAAAGAATTGATGAGCATAAACAATATATTTGGCTAAAAATCTTAGGTCAACATGGTTGGGCATTCCTTGTTGTATGCTAGTTTTTTCCTAGAGATGCTACATTGTATAATTCTATAGAGCTATCTCATGATCATTCTTTTCAATTCTTAGGTAGAGATATTTTAAAATTTGCAATAAAAGCTTAGTATTTATTTTTGGAGATTTTAATGTAAGGATAGATTTAGAGCAAAAAAAAATTATTCAATGGCAAAATAATGTTGGTAGTTTAGATATTGTTGACCCAACATTCTACAAATGGCCCTATTAATAAGTTGGACCAACAATTATTAAAATAAACAAAAAGTTTTTTATCTTCTAATTTGCAATGAACTTGCTAGATTTTCTTAATCTTCATCATTTACTTTCATAGGACCTCAAGATAACTCTTGCAGTCATTTTCTTTTATGTTCTTATGAAGATATTAATTTTATTGAGAAGTTGAAAGTTAGAGAAGATTTAGTGGAGTCTTTTCATCATCATGTTGAGTTTTTGTTGTAAATTCCAAGTTTTTCTCAAACAACAAAATATATGAATAGAAAAAAAATTAGTACAAACTCATCCTAGCAATTAAGGAAAAATATATGAATGTAGTCTTTAGAGTTATTTACTAGAACTAACAGTCCCTTGCTTAGGATGCATTTTAGAGTTGTTTTGGCTTATTCTTGAGTTTAGTTAATCTTGACCTTTTATAGTTTCTAATTTTTCTTTTCATTGATTAGTTCCCTTTTGATGAGTGGTGAGGTACCCCTACACTTAACCATACGAATACGAGCGCTTCACGCACGATCTAGTCGAACTCCGCAGATAGACTAGTTGTGGTATCTAGACAGTTACTCATAGATTGCAGTTCACTGTCTTCCCACCTAAACTAGTATTAGCTTTGTGATGTATGGTTTAGTCCAGAGTGAGGTGTATGATGTGTTCCTATACTAATGCTACTCCTGGGTATGATGGGAAATAATATCAACTAAGCTAGGAGAAAGGATGAGAGAGAATCTAAACTAGCCTAAGTGCGATGAGCATCCGTTCCTTAATCATCCGTACACATCTTGGACCTCGTGCACGAATACCATTGGGATTACCAAGTGCATGGCCTAGGTACGCTACTAGGTTACCAAGTAGTCACACTTAAATGCTCGTGATTAAGTTGTACTCATTTCACGTTACTAGGAGATAAGGGTAGAGAGATATTAACTAAGAAAGCACTAAATAAAAATAACAGTTAAATAATTAAGCTAAGTGGATGCTGCAATGATGAAGTAATCTTGATCTTTATTGCTAGTCATGTGCATGTCCAAGTATGTCACACTCGAATAAGGATGCTGTACAATTACAATCATCACACTGCAGGCATGCATTGGGAGAAAGTGTTGAGAGGAAAAACTGACAAAAAGTCCCTACCTTAATACTAAAAACTAAAAACCTCAAAAACCTTAAAAAAAACTTTCAAAAACTTTCTTACCAAATTTGCCTACCTCTTATTTATAGATGAGGAGACAGGTTGCGATATCGCGTACATGATATTGCGTCTAGGCTGTGATATTGCATACGTGATATCGCATACGTGATATCATGGGTGCGATATTGCGGCCAACAATTCATGACTCATCACCATTTGTCTTTATATTTTTCTTGGATGAATTGCCACATTTTCTTGCTAGTCTTCAATTTTAAAATTACATTTTTAATTCTTCCACATACTTAATTACATACAATGTATTTTGCAAATTCTTGTTCTTTAATTATTTTCTAAAATTTCTTTCTCATGTTTATGTTCAATGTTTTTGGTATTTGACTACCTTTATCCACAATGCTTCATACATCATTAAAATTCAATAACATTTGTGTTAAACTATCATACCTTGAAATTTTGTGTACCATCATAGATAATAGAACATAGTGGAGAATTCTTATTTGTATCTTCCATGACTTCATCCTTTGCTCTAATACCAATTGTAGATTTTTGGTAGAATAATATATCGAATGATGTGTGCAGTTGATGAGTAGTTAAGGTAATCCCAACACTCTACCATACAAGTCACAAGTGTCTTCTCATGACCAAATCGTAATCTATGGATGGGAAATGTAATTATGCCAATAGTCGATATTGAATTCGTGATTGTTGTCTTTCCACTTTGAGTTAGTGAAGTTTAATTGTATGGTTTAACTCTTAGTGAGGCATATGATAGATGATGTTGTAGGGCTCTTAATGCTCCTAGTGGTACTCACAATGAAAATGAATATTAAATGCTAAGTCTAAGTAATAATGAGAATGAAAATCTATTCTATCCTAATAGTAATAGGTATCCATTCCTAGTTTATTGGCCACGTCTTAGACTCATGTAATTATCACTGGGATTATTAAGTGGGATTACTATTAAGTGAATCAAGAAATACCACTACTGGGTTACTAGATAACCACCCTTAACTCTTGAAACCATTCTTACCCATCTTGCTTACTAATAACATGTAAAAGAAAAGTGATTGAAATGTAAATGATTAATTAGGAAAGCAAGAGAATTATTCTAAGTAAAGCATAGAGAAAACTAAGGAATGTTGCAATGATGAGAAACAACTTCAATCTTTATTACTACACTAAATTATGTCTAAGTACAATTTACTTGAATAAAGATTTTGGTCAACTGCTTAACACCACACTACGGGTATTCACTCTATTACTAAAACTGCAAAAACAAACTACAAGAATCTAGTTAAGGGTTGAAATCAAAAGTTGTCGTTTGTGCACCCAAGTGTTGGTCTTTATAGGGTTGCATAGATCCTAAGACATTGCATCAAAAATGATGTATGATGAGCTATGATATTGTTAATACAATATCATAGATACAATATCACATCAATACTAAAATTGATTTTATCATACTCCCACAACTGACTGGAAACTTATCCTTGAGTTAAAACAAAATGAGAATAGAGTTCCTTATAGAATTGGGAAGTGGACTTGACTTAACATGATGCAACTATTTACATGACTTTGAATGCCGCATTGGTATGTTTACAAAATAACATAGTTGACAATTGTTAAAACAAGATAAAACAAAATAAAACAAAAACTGAAGTAGCATGATGTAGCCTTAAGGTCCTGGTGGTAAAGGCTCTTCCATCAGCTTCTTCCCCTTGTTGTCAAGCTTCTAAAATTAGTATGTATTAAGGAGTGCCTAAAGATTCTCTTCTTCCATCCTTGAATCATGTACCATCTATGCTTATTCTGCAATGTTGGATGGAGTTGGTACCTTCCATAGGCATGGCAATTGCGAGAACATCTTGTTAGCTTTTATGTACCATGTTGCAAATTGTCTTCTCTCTTTCTCAAAAGCTTTGGCTACCTTTCTAAGTTCTTGGTAATTAGACATTCTATGTGCCAGGTTCATTACTACATCCTTCTATCCTTGGTAGCTAGCTTTTGTAATTTTGAGCTTAGAGCTTTCCATACATAATTTCTATAACATATCTTTTCTATCAGCAAAATTTTTCTTGTACATTGCATACACTACTGCTACCTATTACTTGAGCTCATTCCAAGTTCATCCAACTATTAACATGGCTAAGTTAGCATATCGGAGATTTGCTAACCCCATGTATTCTATCATGTCCTTAATCTACAGGTCTTTATTTATGATCTTAGCCTGGTGGACATGGGCTAAACTATCCAATATGGGTTGCCAATTTGGAGTCTAAGTAGTAATGGAATTGATCTTGGCCTTTTCCATCTAGATCTCTTTTCATTTATTTGCTTATACATGCTCACTTGGTCCATGAAATGCTCTTTGAGCTTCTCATGTCTCTTGGTATCATTTTGCTACATAGTTATCTCGATAGCTGACTTTTGTCTAATTTTATAGACTTCATCCATTGATAAGGTACTATTTTCTTGGGCCCATTTGCTCATGTCCTAGTTAACATGAATGAGTTTTTCTCTCAGTTGATGAATGCTTTCTTCAAGAACATTCTTATGCTTTTCAACATTGGTCAACCGAGTGTTGTCAACAACAAGCTTCTTATTTTCCTCTTCCAAGGCTATGAGGACTTTGTTGTATGTGTATGCTTGTGCTTCAACAACTAATAGGTTCCACATTGCCTTCTCTCTTTCCCTCTCAACATGTATGTTGTGGGTAATTATCTATCTCACTTGATCTATTCAAAATTTCTCAAGTTGGTCTAGGGTAACAAATCGTGTAGGAACTCTTACTTCTTCTTTTAGAGCTTCTAATTCATTTTGCAATCTCTGCACCTTATTCTCAGCATGTTTTGCCCTCATCTTAGTCATCACAAGCTTCCCTTTTGTGGCTATTAGATTAGACTACAATGTAGTGATATAACTAATAGATTTTGCATAACCTTGTCCATTTGTAGTAGTTTGTCACGTACATCTTCATGTTCAATAGGAGTCATTGAGGTACCAACTAGCATTTGAGCATCTTTAGCTTTAGAGATATTGGCTGGTGGCATGATAGGGACATTGAAGTACTCCTTGATATGATCAATAATTACTTCTGCTACTCTCGTTACATCTTGATGCTACATAACCATACTTGTAATTCCTTCACCAGTTTCTAACATGACCTAGAATGATGCAACATTCCTTGAAATTTTTTGTGCCTAGTCTTCCTCTCCTTCTACTTGTAATAACACTTGTCCATTCACAGGGTTTACTAAAACTATGGATCTCATCAAGATCTCTCTAACTCTATAAAGATTGAAGCCTTCCCTTGCTCCCTAGCTGATTGTATCTATGATTTGACATAGATGGCTCATTAACAATTGGTATTCTTATGGAGGTGGTGGAGCTTGTTGTTATGGTCTATCTCCAATAGGTGTTTGACTACCAGGTCCTACTTATTGTTGTTTCCTAGTAGCTAGAATGTTACTAGTAGGGGTTGATCCTAAAGCTTCCAGTTGATCTTTCTTTGGCAGCACTAGTTTTAATATCTCTACATAACAGGCATTCTAGGCTTTCCTTGTGACATCATTAGTGTAACCCAAAATTCTTTTTTTTACATAGCTTCTTTATCAAGAAGTAAAATGGCAATGTTGGCTTCCCTACCTTCTTTTTCTTGAACTATCTTTGAATGTCCATGAAGATTAGATGTGTAAAGTTGACATTGAACTTGCCCATCAATATCATACTTTCCTTGGCTACATAGGTGGAGATTCTGTTGAGCCTCTTAGTTGGGAACAAGTTGTAAGTCCTAATCTTAAAATAACTATTTTCTTCGACAATAATTTCACTATAATCTATCTTCTTTTCTGTAGGTCCTTTGTAGCCACAATTTCTTGGCATCTATATTTGACCTTGTGGAAATTTTTGCCATATTACCTCCTTCATTTGAAATATTCAAGGCCTTAGTGACTACCTTAACAAAGTATGAAATGGAAACTCCTTCTATCTTCATAGTTACATCATCCTATTTGTTCCACCAAAATTGATATACCTCTCCTAGGTACCATTCTACATTATTGGATAGGGTTGGTCATAGAGGAGATTCTTGGAGTTGCATTCTTACAACTTCTAGAGCAAACTCCATGGATGGGCCAAATTTTAATCCATGATGATAGTGGACATGATGGAATTTTCTTAGATAACCTATAGGTAATCAATAGATAGCATGAGATACTGTCCTTGTTTAGCTGCTAGAGATGCTTTCACTTTTTCTTATGCTAATTATTTGGTTGTGGGAGTTTACTGATGAATGTTGAATGATTGAGCCTTCTACTCAACATGTTTAGCTCACAAGGTCTATTCTCTTGCTTGACCTCTTCCATGACCCCTTTGTCTTTTTCTAGCTAGCTATAAGGTCCTTTAGGTACTATTCTCTTTGGGGCCATCTACAATCATCAATAGTTTAGAATTACCAAAGTTTTCAAATTGATTCTTAGTGGTTCATGATCCTTCTTGTACTCTTGGTTTGATCAAGTTCTTATCTTATCATGATTGCAGAGTTAGAAAAATTTCAAAAAGAAACCCCTAAGTGTTATATCATGAATTATTATGACCTTCCACATTATCATTTCCTCATTTATTGTGCCCTTAAATGGTTGATATTGTTACTTAGGAGAACTAATTAAGTTTTTTTTTTTGGATCAAGTTTGATTATATAGTTATTATATTCTTAATTGTATTCTTATACTTACCCTTATATTATCTTCTGGGCATTATGAAATTTTGGCTTACTTTTTCGATTATTTGCATGATGCACATCCCCCTCCATGACTAAGTTGAACACTTTGAGATCAATAGGGTTTGAAAATCACAAAAATTGAACTTGTGGTAAGGAAGTTATAGAGTCGAGAAGTTTGGTAGCCAAAGCCCAAAAAAATTGCAAGAACTCTCCTTGCGTGAAAATGAGAAAAACAAAAATTTTTCTAACTTGCATGGCTATATACACTATTTTTATGTACACGACATCATTGATACAAAGTCATAGGTTATATGACATTACCCTTTCAAAATTTTGACAATTTGTGATGGAAAAAATTAGTCAATTAGAATGTTTCCAAGATATGAAGGTTGTCTAAAGGATCTTAGATCATAATTGATGCTTGAAATTCAAAAATTTGGCATTCTAAAGTCATAAGGAAGGAATCTTAGGTAACGAAAGTTTATTGTGTATAGACAAGATTGATAGAGGGTCCTTAACATATGGACAAAGCATAAGACTTGTGGGAAGTATTCTTGAAGTACTAAAGTGTTCAGGAGGCACAAGATGATGTGGAATTACTTTTCAAGTATGAGATATTAACACCAAATTTTTTGGATATTGAAGTTAAACTATTCATCACTAGGATTTTTGGTTTTTCAACATTGAATTTTTTAGCCATTACAATATTTGGTGCTAAAAGGAGGACCTCTACCTAACTTCTCAAGTCAAAACACATTTGCACAAATATTTAGTTGTATATTTTTATTATAAATTTTTTTTAAGTTTGTCTTAAAGCCTAATGTGTGGAACCACAACTAGATTTTAGCCCAAAACAAAACTTTTATTCATTGTTTTTGCAGTGCAATGTACAACACTACCTCAACTGAGAAATTTTTAAGTTGGTTTTTGGCTATTATGGTGCACAACACTACCTTAGCTTCCTACACTAGTAACTAAAAAAAATTTAACTTTAATTTTTGCTATTGTAGTGCATAACACTCTTCCCATTCATATGTTTATAACCTAAAAAGCCCAAAAGTTTTTATTTTTGCAGTTGCAATGCATATTGACTTGCGTGTAATCTGTACTTGTAGCCTACAATTTTTTTTGTTCTTTTCATACTTGTTGAAACATGTTTACATTGTTTCTAGCTTGGTCAAATACATTTGAAAAGATTTAAAAGTTTTATTTTTATCATTACAATAGTATTATGAGTTATTTTCTTGGTTTTAACTATCATACCTTAGACCTAAAGAAGCTATAGTTTCGCACATTGGAACTCTTACACATTAGACTTTTCACAAGCTGCACTTTCACAAGTTGGGATTTCCACAAGTTGGAAATCTCACACATTAGAGTCCATATGGTGGAAGTTTCATATGTTGACCTCACATAATTTATGCCTTTTTGCCACTCCACTATTTTACCATGCAATATCATACATATGGCCTCAAATGAAGAAGTTGTTCATGTTTACAATCCTAGGGATCTGGCTATAGTAGAACATAGATGATCCCTTAGGAGGATGGGGAAATATCCAGCCTATGCAAACATTAATGAGTAGTATCAACTTCATTTTTGCCAATCCAAGTTAGCCTCCTCATCCCATGCAAAAAATTGGAGTCCAAATGTTAGTTTAAGATTATCCACCAAAATGGAAAGGAGTATATTCCCTCATCCTATGACCAAGTTGAACTAATGGACTTTCATATGCACATGTTAATTCAACTAGTGGACATAGATGAGGCAAGTGAGGAGATTAGTTTAGACCAAAATTGGGAGGACCAAGATAAATTTGGGGCTAAGTACAAACTTGATACATTGTCAGGGGATCTTTTACAATGGTCAGTTCCAGAGGTGGCCACCCCCAACTCTACACCCCCTATCTTAGTTATAAACCAAGCACCTGCTATCTCCTTTTCAAATTATGTTTTTCAACCCATCTTCTTATTTACCTTCATGTTCATATCAACACCTTTTGTCATGGTGTACCTATTTCAACTAGCTTCCCACTTCACCTCCTTGTTTACAACAATGCCTTTTGTAACTCAACCTTGGTCCATGCAACCATCACGAGTGGTATCTACTACACCACATCCTTTTGTTATACTAGTGGATCCCTCTTTAGGACCCTAGGACTTACAAGCCTTCCATACCCCCTTTGTTTCCTTCATCCCTCATGTCCTAAATCAACATCCTTCTCACTATTTAACTCTTGTGTGATGATAGTCACGCAACCACTCTAATCCATTCCAATGTTGTTTGCATGGTGCCAAGTCATTCTTGCATGCCCTATAGGGATGCTCCAATGCTTGGATCAAACCTTCCAGATAATCTAGGATTTCACTAAAGAGGTACAAAAGCTTAAAGCTAGTACCAACCAAATGATAAGAGCCATGGACTTTTATCAAGATGATCCTATCAGACCTACCATTCATCAAATCACATTATTCATAAGTATGCCTATTCCAAGCTTCATCAAATACAATGGTGAAGAAGATCATAATGCACACCTTGTCATCTTAGTGCCTCTTATTACATGCTTGGCCTCATATAATACTACGTAGTTTTCCTATATCTTTGATGGAAAAGGCTTTGGACTAGTATTGAACCTTACCTAGAGGTTCTGTATCCTCCCTTTAAGACTTGATAAACCAATTTTTCCATTGCCTTAAACCTATCTAAAGGTTCATTCAAAGATGGAATGCAATGCTTAATAAGATCCCCAAGCCTATCTCTGAAATCCATCTCTTGGCTATCTTCAAGGGAGAATTTAATGATTACATTAAGTCAAAGATTTACTATTTAGAGCCTTGATCACTAAACCAAGAATTTTCATAAACAAATAATATCGAGGAGGTAGCTGAGGCTAGAAACGATCTGACCTATGTGGTCTATAAAAACCAACATGCATGGAGAGATACAAAGAAAACTAAACAAGAATAAACAATGATGGTCATAATAATAAAAGAGTCAAAATAAGTAGAAAGGTAGAGAACACCATCACATAACATGTCATTTGACCCATCTCAACCATCCACCTCCAATGCTCTCAACCAACCAAGATCAAATTTTGATCGAAATGATCGATCGAAGTATACTAAGTTGCCTATGAAGCCCTCTGAGCTTCTATAATAGTTGCTTAGAAACAACCGTATTCAACTTAAGCAATTATCTAAGAAAGCTTGTAAGAGGCATGATCATCTTTGTAAGATAACTAGAGACCCAATGATAGCAACCAAAGATGATCCAAGACTTCCAAAGTACTTTAAACCTGATAGGTTTTACCATTATCACTAATTGACTAGTCATGACACTAATGTTTTCCTGGCATTGATAGATGACCTTAAGAAGATGAACAATCATGGTGAGCTAATGTTGAATAAGTGCAACTCTCCAAGTTCCAATAATAACTATTATATTATAGCCTCATTCATAGTAACCAAATGGTCTAATCCTCCTAGATAACTATTTTTTATCAAAGTACCATTAGCTAGTACTCAGCCTTAGAACATAAAGTCTAAAAATCACTTCATCATCAAGGTGTCACCACCTCTAGTTCCTATGAAGCCTTTTATTATACATGTTCCATCTTTAGTAACATCAAAATCACAATCCAAATGATGTGTTACCAACCTTCTAAAGCTAGGAAACCATTTTTTATTCGGGTCCCTTTTCCTTTAACAAGTAAACTTGTAATAACCCATGACCAAGACTTACCTATTGTGGCTAATGATTCAAAGAGTAGCAAGAAATCATCATCTCAAAGGCAACAAAAATGACCTCCAAATAAACCAAAAACTAAGCTCACAGAAGGTAGCAAACAATAAAATGCTTTGAAACAAGCTAACCGATTGATGTCTACACCAAGAATAGCCTTACCTATGAGCACCATTACTCAAATTGCATCAACCAGTCAACCAAAAGAGCATCCCAAAGTTGCTATGAGCAAGGAGACCAAACAATATACCCAAAGAAATGAAACAAAAATTCTAGGAAGAATGAAGGAAATTAAGAGCACCAAGGCTAAAAAATCACACATCAAAGAAAGAATTTTCTTGCAACACTAAAACAAGCTAAATGATCCTTGAAATAAAATAACATGTCACTAAACTTGTCCAACCTATTCATGACTTATCTTGCTTATAGAGATGTGCTACCTCAAGTGTTAATCTCTATTTTCACGAGCAAAGATGTGCCTACCAATAAAGAGTCCAGTCACTCCATCATTGAGCAAACCTCGCTTAGAGAGGATAAACATTAAACCAAAATTACCTTTCATGATAGCGAAGTAAAGATTGACTTAAGAAATGGAGAAGTGCTATATGCTACTCTCCTCATTACCATACATGTTGATAGGTATAAGGTTCATCATGTTCATGTAGATGATAAGGGCACAACTAATGTGGTACCATTTATCATTGTTAAGAAACTAGGCTTAACTAAAAACATCTAAGAAACCTCTACCACTACACTCAAGTCATTCAATGGATGACAAGTAGTGGTTCAAGGTTCTATCTCCTTATATTTCATAGCCAAATAATAGTTTTCCACATCTACAAACTTCCTAGTAGTCAAAGAGACATTAGGTTTTAACTTGATCCTAGGAAGACCATTGTTTGTAAAGTTTTGGGTAGTCTCATCTTCCACACATTAGGAGATTCATTTACCATATGAGGGTGGGATAATTTTAATACATGAGGACAACACGTGTTCAGCATATGTCAACAATATCAACATTGACCAAAGTTCAGACGTGGATTTCTACGATGAAATTCCTAATGCTCAAGATGGGGCCAAAAATAATGATAATGTTAATAATGTCAAACCTAAAACATTAAACAATCAATGAAAACACCTACCAATTACCATATTGAATAGGAGGAATGGTAAAACTAGGGTCATATAATAGAAGCCCCTTAATCTATCAGAGATCAAGTGACAGAGCCATATTAAGCCTCATATCCACTCCTTTATCAACAATAATTCGCTTACTTTTGTATTTTTGTATCATGTTTCATTGTTTATTTTATCTTTATATGCTCTTTTAAGATTAGATCATACTTTCTATACAAGTATGGCCATGGCCCACATAGGTCTAAAATTGGCATGACAAGGACCCGTCGAGGCCTAAAACTAGTAAGCCAATGGCATGCCAAAACCTAAAACTAGCAACATGATGACTTGCCCGAGCCTAAAAATAGTGAGACCATAGCCTACCAGGGCCTAAAAATAGTGAATATGTGCCCTCTCTTCCTTCCTCTTTTCATAAATATCATAACTAATTTTTACTTTAACAATTACACCTTGTTTTATATATTTCATTTTATTACATCATATTGTCAAATTATATTTTGTAGCTTGTTGACCTTTTGATATATCAAAACCTTAAGAAAAATGGAAAATATAGAATTTTTGTGGTAGATGATTATTTTTCAAGACATGAATAAGAACTCTACAAATATATTTAAGAACTCAAGAAAACAAGATCTATGTTAAGATGTCAAAATGAAGACTACATGGGTAAGATGAGAGCATGGAAAAAAATGAAGTCTCCAAGCCAAATGAAGATACTCCAAGGATTTCCAAGAAGCCAAATTG
>MNCI01016928.1:0-16173 GCA_015680685.1 Gnetum montanum | reverse complement strand
AGGGTAGGATTATGAGGGGTATAGGCATGCAGTTCTAAGTGGTCGGGCAAACCTGAGCAGCCATCTCAAAACGCTGTTGTTCTTCACCGCTCAGATGGACACATCTTTGAACCACACCCTCGAAGCAAGTAACCTGCAACCACAGAAGAAAATAGAGGACACCATTGCTCATGCGAACAAGAGGCGAGGTTGTTGAAACGAGCATCGTGTGATGCGAGATAGAGCGATTGGGCCGTGAAGAAGGAGCTAGGGCATGAGGGCGGAGCTGCCAATCCTGACGATTGGCCTAGCATATCTTCACCAAAAGGCATCAGACATAGTGCACCTAACTGGTTAGACAAGGAACCAGCTAGATGAATTTGCGAAGCCAGCGTCCGATAGCGATGATCGGCGGAGGTTCCCGACGTCGTTGTCGACGAGGATTTTGTCGAGGCTTCGGCTGGCGAGACTAAACTCTTAGAGGTACCACCGCTGTAGTGGGCACAGCGACGGCATCTCCGAGGGATCAGTAAGATGCCTCTCAGCTTGTCTGAGGAATCAGTAGGATGCCAGTGGGGTGGCGACACTGGGATTGTCCCAATATCCCACCTCGTTTGTCGTGCAGCCATGCAGAGATGATCACGCTCGCTTGATTTACATGGCAGCAGTCTGTAAGTCCCAATTTTAAGTCCTGGTAGACTGTCATTGCTGGTTTTAAGTCTTAGCAAACCATGGTCCCAGTTTAAAGTCTGGGTGGACCGAGAAGTGCTAGTTTTACATCGTAGCGGACGGTGTTACATCTTCTAAAGGGGTGTTAACGTCTACTAGCGTGGAGTCAAATTGCCTAACTACCTTCCCGTATGGACCCGTCAAGGTTAGGGGTGCTGAAAATGTTACGTCCATTTGTCGTTTGTCCTACAAAACCGTCAAGTGCGTAAATGATTAGGAGAACGGTAACATGATGTCATCGAACGTGGAAGGCTAACTGAATTTTGAATATTGTAAACAAGCTGTAATTAATGCAACCCGATTACGAGGCGATAAGATGTGGTAGTTTAACATCATTTCGGATAGTGGCGCGTGTGATATCAGCCGCATTAATATCTTGATTTTCAGGTTCTGTTTTAGGAAAGTCCCGCTTAAATCGCATATCAAGTCAGTGATCCTGACATATAAGTAAGTAGTTTTTGATAAGGACAGGTTGTTGGCTGTTGTGAATTCAAATTCATAATTGTTGCTGAGCGAGAGCAGGAAAAGCAGAGGATTAGAGCGTGTGATTTTGTGAAGATTTTCAAGTGTTAAATGGTGAAAACTTCTGAAGCTGTTACAATGGCACCAAAAATCAAGAGGAAGAATGCAAAACTGGCCAAAATCGATGAAATGCAAGAAAATCTGGATCGCGTTTCGCAGGCGCTGGTCGATGTTCGTGACCCTACACCTTTGAACCGGTAGGTCATTCCTTACATGCTTATGTTTGTTTCAATGTCTACTTTTCATGGTGTCTTATGCGTGAATGTGGATTTAAAATTGTGGACCTCGGGTTAATGCGAGGGTTTGATGGGGTTGCGTCTACCATCGTTGTCAGGGACGAACCTTGCGTTATTGCCAGGGTTTGGGCGATTTCGGCCTGGATAACTAGGTGTAGTTTATAAGATTTCTGTATTAGTCATGCAAATGTAAAAGTAGGCATTAATGTATGTATTGGGTTTTCTGTATAGCGTTACGCTAAAGCGCATCCTGATTGTGTTGGATATTGTCGGGGTTTTGTGTTGTATAAACCCCATCGTCCCTAATGTCCCTCCCCCGCAAACGCGGTTGCAAGGGAAGGCCATATGGTTTCGACGGGATGTGCTAGAGTTTCTGCAGTTTTTTTTGCGCAACTACAATGTCATTGTGTGGTCTGATTTGTCTGGTGACATCGTCGGTGCCCTGTTAGAGCACCTACTGGCGGGTTCCGCACAAGGGATTCTGGCCTTTTTGACACACGGGGCCATCGATACGGGTCGTCCCAAGGACCAAGAACTTAGCGCCCGGGGCTTAAACTAGATCTGGGAAATGGCTCAGTTCAGTTGTTATCATGCATATAACACACTGTTCGTGGCTCGCCATGTCTCGACCTATTTCCAGAACCCACAACGCACAGTGTACTACACAGGCGGGTAAGCGAATTTTATTGACTATCTATTTTTTTTTGTTGTTATATGTCTGTTATCGATGTGAAATGTAAGAGAAGCCTATGTGCAAAATGTAAGATAAGCCTACGTTAGTTGGTACAGGTTTTTTATTCATGATAACAAATTAGTTGGAAATGGAGATGCGTTATCGTGGGCCGAAACGGCAATAATGGCATTTACCTCAACTAGCAACGTGCACACTAGTGTTATAGGGCAGATTGGATTTGACATGCGTGGATACCCCACCCGCTACGCTGGAGCTTTTGAGAAT
This sequence comes from Gnetum montanum, assembly GCA_015680685.1. NCBI lineage: Eukaryota > Viridiplantae > Streptophyta > Gnetopsida > Gnetales > Gnetaceae > Gnetum > Gnetum montanum. Next base: position 13,749 of record MNCI01016928.1, on the reverse strand, counting down.
TGCCAGAGACTCGGGTGGCTGCACGATGACTGAACCTTAGATCCGCCCCTTACCGTTGAGGACGTGCAGAGGAACCTTCCATCATTTCCCCTGCCATTCAGACCTGGTAAGGCTGTTGTATGGTCGATTATTGCGTAATAGTGTTTTAGTTTGACTTGTGTTTTACGCTGTTCAGTCAGGGAATCCTGGGAGATTACCCTTACGATTTTCGGCCGCGAGGCGAGCACCGTCCTTTTCCGCTATGGCAACATCAAGGACGCACAGCGCTGGCTTGGTCACTCGGCAGCCCCAATCATGGTGACCACCAAGATCCAAGTGGTAGGGCTAATGCATTTATTTTTAGCTGCAACCCCTGATGTTCCTGCCAGTGAAATGCTGACCCTGGTCAACTCCTTCAACGAAAAAGCAGAGCATTTTTGCACACGCGTACATAATGTACATGTGAGCTTTAACATCGACGCTTAGCTCTTCACGAACCTATTTGGCATCCCCTTGGACGGCCTTCCCGTAAGTGAGAAGGCAAAGAGAAGCGTCGCCTTCCAGGATTGGCTGAAGGAATGGGTGAGGGTCCCGAAGGAGACCAAAGGGTTTCCTTGCGAAAGATTCCAGATGGGTGTTGCCAAGACACTTTATCCCCTTTTTCGAGCCCGGACCTTTCCTAAAACTCTCTCGCAAGGAAAGTTCTTTTCTGTAGAATAGACCCATATTATGCAAGAGGTTCTGGAAGAGGGGACCCAGTTCAATTGGGCAAACTATTTCGCTAAGGGGCTACGCAACAAGATGATCAAGCTTCGCAAGAAGCTTGAGTCCCGTTTCAACGTGCATTACGCCTTCTTCATAGCTTGCCTCCGGTGGTTTGCTGAGTTTCTGGTCATCCAAAGGAATGGGGTCTGGGTACAACAGGATCGAGACCAGCTATCCAAACCTTGGATTGCCCATATCCTCAGCACTACCCATGGGCAGGATCCGTCGAAAGGGATCAGGGAGTCATTGTCTATAACGACCAAGGGGTTAGTGGTGCCCCAAGTGCGAGGCCTCGACAGCGTAGGCGGGATAATGCCTACTTACACCGGTGATGCCTCGCAAGGGAAACGCTTGGCGGAAGAAATTGTAGAACTTGCAGCTCGGCGTAAAAGGCTCTGTAAAGCCGAGGCCCCTGGGAGTGACGCAGGCCGAACTATGGCGATCAAAGTTCAGCAGAGTAAGCCTCCACCTGGTAAGCGTGAAGGAATTGTATTACGTAGTGTTTGTTTAGATGTTTTTGGAATGATATACTAAGGTGCTGTGACATGACCAGTAAAAATTATGGAAGAACTGACACTTGAGACAGGGGCAGTGATACTAAGTCGTAGGGAGGGGGCCTCAATTTTGGAAGAAGAGACCCCAGCTGTTAGCGCGAGCCGTGCACAGGCTCTGGTGCGTGAGGAGGCCCCAGCTACTGGAACCAACGACGCATAGACTCAAGTGCATGAAGAGGAAAGGGATGCAGAAGATGTTGGCGAAGTTGCCACTGTCACTGGTAAAGGTAATGGGTGTGTTAACGTGTTTGTAGGATTCTGTAAATAGATGAAGTTTCTAACTAGATTACGCCATAGGAAAAGGGGATGTGTCCACGTCTGTCACTGTGAGCAGAGCGTGGAGAGACTTTCCTGATAAATTTACCTTCATGGAAGGCATTGTCAGTGACATGATCGAGCGCCTGGAGCACATCGAACTTGGAGCTGGTACGTTATGGTTGTAGTCAATTTATGATACTATATAGTGGTAATGTGTCACCAACATTGATGATTGTTTCTGTTAGAAGCTTGCCTCCGATGGGATCCCATGGAGCCCATTGATTTGGACATAGTGGAGCCACCATCCAATGAAGCAGCCGTGGCACGTCACATTTATGAGGAAATGCGTAAATGTGCGTTACGCTCGACACGCTCCTTATGGGAGAGTAAGGGTGTCAATGAGACCCTTTAGAAAAGGCTGCAGAGGGTAGAGTAGAGGGCGGAGTCTCTGACCAAAGAGGTTGGAGACCTAAGGTCATGGTGTGACTTCCTACAGGCGTGAGCAACAGGGGATGAAGACTGGCATATGGCTGTTGCCGATTACTCCCGTTATTGGACTACCATCAAAAACAGCGTATAGACCAGTCGAGCGTTAGTGGATTAGCTAATGCAGATAGAGCTCCTAGCTCAGAAAAGCTAGGATTGGAGGGACTATTGTGCAAGTGTGCAAGAATGGGGGCAGAAGGATAAGGACCATAAGCATTTGTACAAGCGGGAGAGCATTGCTTATCGAAAACTCTACCGCGATTCTACCGTCAGGGCCCAATCCTTGGAGGTCTTCCTGGACGTCATCGGAGCTTCCGAAGCCTTCAAGAAGTTTGAAGAGCAGGTGACTATAAGTGCGTCCCCGGAAAGGAAGGTGACTCTCCCTGGGAACCAGCGAACAGTCCCTACTTTCTTCCCGGACCCACCCCGCTGGAGTAGCGTGGAGAAAGGGAAAGTGAAGGTTGGAGCTGCCTTGGGAGAGGATGTATGGCCAAATCTAACGGAGGAAGAGATTATGAAGCACCTGTGGGCCGGCCTGGACAAGCTTCCCTTTGCTGCTGAAGCAGGGTCGTCGCAAGTAAGTTTATGCTTGACTTAGTTTGCATTTTTTTAATTATGATGTAAGTCTTGAGTAGCTAATGTACTCACTATATTTAGGTACCAACTAAGGATAGGGAAGACAAGCCAGCCGAAGAGTTAGCAGAGGAAACAACAGAAGCAGAAGAAGAAGCAGAGGAAGAGCGAGAAGAAGCAGAAGAAGAAGAAGAACGCAATGATGAAGAGTGTCCTCCCGTGGAGCCGGCGCCGGAACGAGGACCTCGTGAAGAGGACGTTCTTCGTGAAAGAATCATTCCCAGAAATGATGGCCCATTGGAGGACAATCCATTAGGGTTGGATCCGGACTTAAGAGATACCGGTGATAGTGGCAGTAGAGGACATGCGTAGTTATGATTTACGCATAGTTTTATTGATGTTGAAGTGGGGTATTGTTTTATGAATGACTGAGAAAACACGTTATAAGACCCGGTGGATGTTTTAAATGTCAAGTATTTTGTATTTTTTGGCTTTTATGTTTTTACGGCGTGAACATAATCCTTAAGTATTTCGCTTAAGTTATGGTGATAGAATGTGATGACTAGTTTAAGGCCATCGCGGGCCATCATATGATTCTGCGTAAACTAGCGACTAGTTTAGGGCCATTGCGGGCCTACTACGTAATCAAGCATAAAGAGTCATAGTATACAATTCTGGTAACTAGTTTAAGGCCATTGTGGGCCATAGCGTAATACAGCAAGCGTAAATGATACTAGTACAGTACTTTGCGTAATTATGCTAAAGTGATCAGGAAGCGTGAATATCATGCGTACAAAAAAGATAACAGTGTGAAGATAAATGACAAGCATAAGAACCGAAAACGAAAGTAACATGATAATGCATGAAATAAAACTGCTAAGTAATAACCATGATAACTCGCTAAGAAAAAGATAATGTATGAAAAGACCATCGTTCAACCATTGATACGCAATTGTCTCTTGATGGCCTTTACGTTGAGCATCACGTAAGGGCGAGGAGACTTATGGTTTGACTCCTCTACGCTGCCATTCGGAAATGGCAGGTCGGCCCAAGCTAGACCATCATCATTGCTGTCATCTTGTTGAGGGGTTTGGAGATGGTTTTGATCATCAGTCGTTTCTATCTTTGAACCCCATCCTTCTTCAATGTTATTGACGGTCCTGGGGGTGATTTCGTCACCATGTATCACAACCTCCCCTCCGGCATAAGGCAAGTGTATCTCTTGGTGTATTGGTGACGAAACCGCCCTGAGCTGAGCTAACCATGACATCCCCAAGATCAGGTTGAACTCTGGCATCTCCTCGATGACTAAGAAAGTGGCCTCTGTTGGGAATTGATCCCCCACCACAAACCAATACGCACCGTCCCCTTAACTTGAACTCGTGCCCCGTTGAACGATTTTATGCAAACCATCATCGTGGGCATGATCTGGTCGACCAGACCCAACCTATCCACGATAGAATAGGGAATGACGTTGGTAGCTACGCCATCGTCTATGTGCACTCTCCAGATCCGGTATTGACTGACCCAGATAGTGATGAACATAGGTTCATTTGTCACCTGACCTTTCTCAGGATCATCTTTGATAGACCCGTCGTGGAAGGTCAGCGAGGAAGGCCTAGGTTGCTCAGCTTCAGAAGGAAACATGATAGCATGTATCACTTCCTCCTTCACTGGCAAGCTTTCATCCACTGATATGGATGTCAGCATGCGAACCATAGCCTCACGGTACTCTCAAGACGTCATAAGCAGGTCATAAAGGCTCAGCGTTGTGTTCTTTTGTTTGAGAGCCTGTTTAACTTTCATAAATGCATCGAGGAGGTCCTTCTCTCGGCTGGGTTGTTTTTCCCCCTTGTCTTCTTCCATTCAGCCCAAGAGACGAATCTCTCGAGGTGGAACGGTGTTAGTCAAAGGGTTGCTCTTTTTCTTGCCTAGAGAAGGCGGTTGCGTTTCCGCACCTTTATCCTGCCCCTGAGGTACAGGTGAAGGCACAGAGGCCAGGGGCCTGGGCTTAGGGAAGCCGAGCGTAGAATGGCCTTTCGTTGCGCTAACTGATGTGTCCTCTCCTTTTTGTTTGGGAGGTGATGGTTGATGCTTTTGATTGGAGGTCTGCCCCTGCATGAGAGGATCAGCCTGTGGTTTTGGTACCCTGATAATGAAGGGCACCTTGGGCGTGGGCGCAGACGAGGCCGCGGCTTGGCTATTGCTGCGTGACTGAGAGTGTATCCGAGAAGGTGCCCGTATAATGAATGGCGGCCTTGAGACCCCACTGGCTGCTGATGAAATGGTTGGCCCCCTTTGTGAGCTAGCAGGGATATGCAAAACAAAAGGTTGTTTTGGTGGTTCCCTCCTCTCACTGTCCGTACTCACCACAGTGATTTTATAAGGGTCATCGTTTGTTTTCAACGGGTCCTTATATACGTGCAATGTTTAGTTTTCTAGATGTGTCGGGTTGCTGCTATCTAACTTGAGTGAACCATCATCCAGCATACGTTGAATGTCGTCTTTCAACGCCCAACAATAATCCGTATCGTGACCACACAGCTGGTGGTAGTCACAGAAACAGTCTAGCCTGAAAGATCTCAGAACTGGTGGTTCGTTAGGTAAGGCTAAAGAAGGGTTCTTCAGCAATTCACAATGACGTCTGTAATGCTTCAAAGCCTCCTCGGACACCTTCTTAGGTTGAATGTGCCCTGCCCCTAATAGTTGTTTCAGCAGTTCGGAATGCTTTACAGGTAATGCCGTGTACTTTGAGCAATCCTTATGCTCAAAGTTTGGCTTAGGCTGGGGGGCCTTTTTAGAAGCCTCCGTGTCTTGACTGGTGCCGGCACCAGCCGTGGTTTTGGGAGGCGCCGTGGGTGCCCTTTTGTTCTTAGTCTTTTTACTCTCAGTCATTGCAGCTACTGTCGTTGTCACTACTTTCCCTTTGTCTTTGCTCTTATTATGTGCATTCCTGTAGGCGACATACGCCGGGTCTTTGCTGGCCTCCATAGCATCTTGGATGCTTCTTACTTGAGCAAAAGCCTGATGTAAGGAATTGGGGGAAAGATAGTACAACTTTGACTTAATGAAGTCATTGACTGCTCCCTTGAATATAGCCAACAGATGTGAGTCCACGATCAGCTCATGGATCTCATTCAAGGTTGCATTCCAACGCTGTATAAACCTTTGGATGGGCTCGAGTGGGTCTTGTTTCACCCCCATGAGCTGATCCAATGTGACTTCTGGTTTCAACTTGTATTTGAAGCGGGTCACAAATTGGGTTAGCAGCTCTTCCAGGGTTCAGATGGAAGAGCGTGGGAGTGCTCGGTACCAATCCAAAGCTTTTCCTGTTAAAGACATTGCAAAGACTCGGATGATGGTGTGTGGCCACTGTTGCAACAACAAGGACTCAGACCTAAACATGACCAAGTGAGCATTGGGATCTTCCTCTCCATTGTACTTGGTGAAATGAGGTAGAGACATCCCTGGCGGTAATGATAGCATAGGGACCGCTGGACTAATTGGATCATCCTGGTAGAAGTCCATGATCTGAATGGTATCAGAACTAGCGGCTTTGAGGCATCAAACCTCCTCAGTGAGAGTCTGTATAAGCTGGAAGGCCTGGTCCAGACCCGTTGACGGAGGTGTCTATGCAGAAGGCCTAGGAGGTTGGACCGGGAGGGCGGCGCCAGGAAATGGAAATTAAGGGAGAGGTTGACTGGCTGCTTGTGGGGCAGGGATCCTAGCAGGTAGGGGAGCCTGTGAAGACCACCACCCGCTGGTTTGTGCAGAGGGGTTAGCCGCCGCTTGTTGCACAAGATAAGGATGGGGATACTGCAGTACTGCCTATGGAACATACGTTGCGGGTGCAACTGGGGGTTGCACGCCATACACCGCAGACTAGGTATGTTGCACCGTTGGGTTAGCCCACTGACCTGCGGCAGGCTGTCGGGCGTAAGTTTGTGGCTAAATGGCTGCGGTAATCTGTTGAATTGGAGGAGGGGGAAGCGACAAGGTGTATGCCGGGCACGTTGCATATATGTTGTGAGGTTGTATCTGAGGGATAAAATGGGACGCGACGGTCGCTGGGACCACCACTGGGATGCTAAGTATCCGCAGCGACGAAACCGCCCCCATGTTATTATGGGGTACCTGTCCTTGCAGCCCAGACGGCTGCGCCGTGGCCTGCGGAAGGGCAGGGATGTGCATCTGCGTCGTCATGGCTGTGTTAAGAGAGGCGGCCTCTCCGTTGAAAGGAAACATGGGATTTACGTACGTATGGGGGCTTAGAGTATGGAATGAATGTTCCGACTGGGCTGCCAATTCATCCTCCTCCTCCTCATTCTGGGGTTCCGCCATAACCTGTATAGCCTGGCTCTTGGCCATGACCAACTGTGTGATGAGTTCATGTTGATGTTCGATCAAGGGAATAATGTCGTAAGCTGTTGGTTTAAAATCATGGCCCCCTCAGTGGACCACCTCAAAGTTTCGTTTCGCTTCGAGTTTGGCTCGGCTGAGAGCCAGCTTCGCCTGGATCTTAACACATATGAAGTTGTATTCTTCAGGGGTTATGACCATGAAGATAGGCTCTTTTCCCTAAAGTCTCAATGACCGGCGCAATGGTCCTTGAGATCTTGCTGCGCCAGGAGCTGGTCTTGTGACCGCAATAGGGTTCATAGATGCGGCACCCAAATCAGCAGGGGCCATGGAGGTTGTGGTCGTGTACAAGGAATCCATTGAGCGATGAGATTAACGATAACTAGTAATCGGATCTAAGAAATGGCTGGCAATAAGATCACAAATAGGCTTTCTACCCTATAGGATTTCAAAGAAATCGTCCTTGCGACCGATCTATACCACGCGATTGGCCGTAAACTTCCCTAGAGTTATTACGTCTACGGTTTAGGGTATGGATTGCTAACAGGGCTACCCAAAAAAGGCGGATTGGAAACCCTTCGGCCCTCCTTCTAGTGCCAAAAAACTGTAACGATAGAAAACGTCGGCAGCTGGAAAATACCAAACAAATTCTGCAGATGCAGTTTTAACCACGGATCCGTGCGAGGGCTATGTTGGAAAAATGAATCCGCGGTGCCCTGAACGGTCTTGTCGATCAGATAGGGACTTACTAATCAGTAAATCGATGAATATCTCGTGGAACGATTTGATTCGAGGAATTGCAAAATGAGGGGAAAACGACGTAGACAAATTGTAACGATGATAACGCTAACCACGATGAGAAGAGGTTAACACAAGAGAAACAAGTAGTTTCAAGATCTACGCTTTGACTTGCAAGATGTATATTTTATGTATCTCGTTACACTGGGGAGACCCCGATTACTAGATGTAAAGCAAGCACAAAACAACAAGAAAACTGTCCAAACAGAAGTCCGATCTACCTCGTAGGGTAAAGCCAGGATGCAAGGAAGGTCAAGCTCTGACGTCTACCAATCAACTGTTTTTGACCAATAGAGTCTTCCCCAGCAAAACGATTACTCCTATTGCCGGTGCTCAAAGCGAACTGTGCTCTGTTTCCGCCGAAAGGTGATGCTGTCAACAATTGCCAAAGCTCTGCTCTCTGTATCTCTGCTCAAAAGTGATAAGTGCTCATGTGCTCAGAAAAATGCCTTTCCTTTTTTGATTTTTCCAGCCCCTGTATCATTGTCAACTAGGGTATTTATAGGCTGTGACATCCTGTGGAAAAGGCGCAACCCTGATGACGTGTGTCCCGAATGTTTTGGGTACTGTTGATCTAACCATTTTTGTGTCAAACTTTGTGACTACGCACAATACGCTTATTTGCGTATCATGCGTGTGAAGAACAAATGTGCGTCTGACATGTTTCAACTATCTTTGGGTTATGTTACACTTATTCATGCTGCGTTGCGTACACGAGCGTAACATAACATGGAAACAATAGATTCAAGCTTTTTTACGCTCGCTTACGCAGCCGCGCGTAATGAAGCGTAAACGATGTCTTGGCGATGCAATACGCTGTGATACGCTACGTTGCGTGATGAGCGTATGATGAGCAATCGCACTTTCTTAGACTTTGCCCTTTGACTGTTTTGGAGCTCATTACGCTGTCGTGCGTAACAGAGCGTAAATCTGGCCTTGAATAAAAGACTTAGCAAAATATATGAGAAGTCGCATATTACGCTGCTCAAGCTTCTTCCCTATGCCAAAGTAACTAGCCTTCTAATGCCGGACTATGTTTAAGTAGAATCACGCTAAGCGCCATTACGCTACGTCGCATGATATAGCGTAAATAGAAAAAGCATAGAAAAATTAGGAATCTGCATAGGAAGTTGAAGACTTGATGCTACGCGCCTCTTTGTGTTGCTCTGTCTTATTCTTCCTTCTGGAATTCTGACATGCGTCCTTGCCTGGATTGCGAATCTTTGCCTGAGGCCGACTCTAAATTTTCACAATGTTTCACCTCTATTCTTTTTAGTTTTTGTTTTACACATTTTTTTTTTTACAAATTTCTTTAACTTTTCTTGTTTTTGTTTTACAACATTGTTATACCTTTTCATTTTGTGTGTGTGTGTGTGTGTGTGTATTATCAATCTTGTAGGTTTGTCATTTAATAAATGTTCTTTATGATGGTATGAATTGTTTTCCTATTGATTGCTAATGTTTGATTTTTACCTTTAAGTCATGATATTGATACTAAGGTATTGTTCTTTTGATATGACAAGCAATGAGTCCACTTCATCCATTCATCCACAAGTTTCTATGATCTCTCTCAACTTGGAAATGTACAATCCCTTTCTATAATAAGAACTATAATGAATCGATGACTGGGCATTTCTCAAACTAAGGAAGGACTCAAGGATTGAAAAGGGTGTGACTTTAAGGAAACATGATGCATTTTTGTTGGCCGTTCTCTTGGTTTCTTGGATGTGTTCTTCTTGAGTTTTCTTACCACTTCGACATTACCCAATTATCGGGAAGCTGAGCAAATAAAAATAACAAAGTCTTTTCATGGTGTGGTTCTCATGTATAAACACATAAAATTAAATTAAATTAAATTTAAAAAAAATATGAGAATTCAAAGAACACCCCTTAGATGAAATAATCATTTGGGCTACAAGCATTGGTTATGGAACTAAAATAAACATGTTCCCTCTAACTAAGGCCCTTCTCGCTTCCCATTCCCTCTTACTTTGTTTTGTCAAAATGGTGGTGGCTCTTGCGTGAAGGCATTCTTATTACTTCAAAGGGATGGATTGGCTGAATACATTGATGCGAAGTCACTGGATGTGGTTTGTTTGAGGCCAGACTTGGAATGGGATCTACTAAGTCACATTAATCATGAAATCCACAAGGGGTTGTACACTACCTTGTTCTTGAGATTCCATTCCATTCTCTTCTTTCCATCATTCTTCCTCCATTATTCACCTCGTTGCCGGTTGTATCATTAGTGTATATTTTGGTTGATGCATTGTTTTCTTTTTGGTAAATGCTTGTGGTTAAGACTTTAACTCTTGTTCCAAATGACATTCCCATAGCCTACAGACTCTTTGAATGTTGGTTTATTAGGGCATTAAGGGCATGTGCCTGCTTTGAGGAGGACCTACTAACATTCCTATTTGGTGCTTTAGTTAAATTATTTCCCTTAACATTCTTTCAATCCACTCTATTTTTTTCATTTCCATCTTGACATCCATTTCATCGATGTTATAGTTGTCTCTTTTTCTCCATCTTTCTTGTTCTTTTTCTTTTTCTTTATCCATTCAATCACTACCGGAGGTTTACTCTTAGTCATGGGGGTCCAGGCCCAAATTTTTTCAATTTTCTCCTAACCCCTACACCTTCAGTAGTCACCATTATTATATCTTTAGATCCGCAATCAGCCATACCACAACTCAGCCAAAGGACCTTTCACCAAAGCAAGGTATCAACTACATTGTGGTTCATTTACCCTTGCTAATATAAGATTGTGTTGTATGTGTAGATGGAAATCATGCAACAATGGATTGGATCTAGAGAGAACACTTGGAATGGATCAGTGTTAAAGTAGCTATGCAAGGAGCAAGATGGATGGCATGCTTACAAATGGACAATGAAAGGTGCAATCCTGGCATTATCAGCAACAAAACTTCTTTCTCTCTCTCTCTTTCTTAGCTACCAAATAAGGCCTGATGTCAAATGTATAAAGTGTTCACTCTTGTTGTCATGAACACCAGTTTTTTCATGTTCTGTAATGATGATCCGTTCACATGTCATCCCATGAGTTCCATTTTGAGTCAATAATCCCATACCTTCCTAATTTTTTGTAAGGAACTTGAGGATGAGTTTTTATTCAGTCATGGGGGTATGATGAGACGCGATATCACGTCTTCCCCTACGATATTGCGTACTTGATATCACGGTGCACCGTCAAGTCTATAAATAAGAGGTGGCTCTCCCTTGTTTCTAACNATATTGCGTACTTGATATCACGGTGCACCGTCAAGTCTATAAATAAGAGGTGGCTCTCCCTTGTTTCTAACCTATATCTAGACCCTTAGCAAAACTCTGGCAGTTTTACCTCTCCAAAGATAGAATAATTTCCATGTGCCTACAGTAGGAGCTCCAAAGTGAACGGATCTTTATTCAAGCAAATAGTGTACCTGAACACAAGTTTGTGTATGGAAATAAAGACAAACTTCTTGAATAAACCTTGTAGTGCATGGACTATGCTAAATAGGATTTTATTTATTGTTATTTATTTTTTATCATTTAAATGCTTTAGTAGTTAATTAATTCTCTCTCAACCCTTCTCCTGTAGTTAAGTGCATTCAGTACGACTTCTTTGAGCACGTGCATTACACTTGGTGATCCCAGCAATGACTAGTGTTTGGTAACTAAGGTTGCATTGGTCCAGGGTGTGAATGGTAAGTGGGAACAGATACTAGTGCTAGGTTAATTAAGGCTTAGTTAGTTAGTTAAAGTTAGTTAATTAGTCTCTTCACCCTTCACCTCGTCAACATAGGAGATAAAAAAAAAGACATAAAAATCATATACCTCAAACTTACTTAACCATACAACCATGACAAATACAAGTAAGTCTAGGAAGACAACGAATGATTAACCTTAAGTGTTCCATGAGGCATGTAGGCACTTAGTCTGTGGAGTTCGACTAGATCGCACATGTAACGCTCGTATTCATATGGTTGAGTGTAGGGGTACCTCGCCACTCATCACCAATGTACCAAAAAGATGGTGTAGAACCCTTCTTTATGAATTTTCCATATAAAGGAGGTTAAAAATAGAACTTGTAGTCCAAGATACATAATCTTGGTTCTCACAAGAATGAATCCCATGACAAAGGAAGATCTAAGAAAGAGAGTCATCATAGGGATGTAGATAAGCGACATGATCATGATCATGGTCATGACCATCGAAGAGGGGGTGGCAAGCATTGTAATGATGCTAGTCCTCCTTTCTCTTCAGCCTCATTATCATCTTCTTCCTCTTTTGGCTCTACATCTAACTGCAATGGATGAAATCATGATGGAGGTAACTGATGGAACTGAGATGATCATAGGGACCATCGAGAAAGTTAAGATCTAGGGAATAGGCATTCATGAGAGGCTTGTCATCATGAATGAAGGGGTAGTAGAGAATATCATAAGCATCAAGGTCATGGCTACGATGAGCCTTTGGTCACTACCCAAAGTATGCTAAACATCATAGAGGTCATGAGAATTCCAACAAGGCATGTAAAGGATAGTCAAATTAAGAGACTAGACATGAATAATATCCCCAAGTTTGAAGGAAAATGTAACTCAGTTTTGCAGAACCATCTTCAGGCCTTCCATAATACCTATGTCTTACAAAACATAGAGAACAACTAGAAAAAGCTTTAAGTTATTTCCCAAGATACTCATTAAAGAAGCAAAAATCTTGTACCAATCCTTGGAGTAGGAATCAATTTGTAGGTGGAGTATAATGCTTGAACTATTGAACAACATGCATCAAACATACTCCTGAGAGTACAATCTAAGAAGGCAGATCTAGGGTTGGAAGCAAGGAGCACATGAGTCTTTAGATGCTACCATGGGCTGATATTATTCCTTATTACACCAATGCCTTGGCCATGGTTACTCTTAGTAGGAACAACTTTGTCATATCATAGATGGGCTTCACTCTGAAATAAGAAAAACTCTTGGGATCTACGCCTAGGGAATACTATCAAAACTAAGAGCCCATTAGATCTAAAGACTAATTGAGTAGGTAGCAAAAGAAGAACAAGAGTTGAGAAAATGCAAAAGTGTAGAAGAATACAACCAAGATCCTCTCATTTGCAAGAGGAAGGTTTGATTTTGTTATAGTGAGCAGGAATCTTCACTTGATGAGGTGGTGAACCAGAAAACCTTGCTGATTCAAAAGTTTACCTCTAAAATTTTGGCTAAGATAGATCAATTATGGGACTCTATGGATAGCAGATTTCAAGCTATCCTAAAAATTGCTGAAGAGTCCAAAGAATCAGGAAGTAATTGTGATTGTAAAATGTGTAAGGAAGATAAATGTGCCAATCAAAGGGGTAAGGAAAAGATTGCTACAATAGATAAAGATGTGGAAACTAAATTAGATGATGATGATGGATGTGACATCTACCAATATGAACATCCTAAGGGATGTTTCCCCATCTTGTCACACTTACAAGAGTCTGGGGTGTATAATTTGAATCCAAAACTATCAAAAAGATAAACACCTAAAAGATTGCCTTATCCTCTATGAAATCCTTGGCAGTTCCATTAGTAACAATAATATTATTTTCCAAGTGGAACTCCATCACAACCATATGAGTAGTATCAATAGTGGCACCAACCACAATCATGGGGGATGTCACCACCAAGGTAGTAGTACTCTTACAAGTAGCCAGATTCATATAGGTATTATGTTCAACAACCCCTATTTGCATATGACTCTTCAAGTCATGTTTCTCCTTTCCAACATTAGTACTATCCTCCCAAATAGTATAGAACTCATTCTCCACATTCCAAGAGGGATACCACATTCCATCCTTATCCTCCTTCTATTCCTGCACTTGTTTCTCCATCCTCAACACAACTACCACTTGCTCCATCCATGCAGAGTGAACTTCTAGTCCAACTATAGTAACAAAATGCTACCAAAGCCATCAATATATAACCGATTCATC
>MNCI01016926.1:825576-847940 GCA_015680685.1 Gnetum montanum | reverse complement strand
TATGAATGATGTTGTAAAACAAAAACAAAAAAAGTTAAAGAAATTTGTAAAACAAAAACGTGTAAAACAAAAACGTGTAAAAAAAAAACTTAAAAAAACTGAGGGCCTCAAATGATTAGCATAGGTGGTCATCTCCCCCATGACTGAATGGAAAGGAAGAGATCTGAAATAATGAACAACTATTTGAATTTTTTAGAAGTGTCCAACTTCTCCTGATTGATGTTTTCAAGTTAAGGGGTGGAAGTTGGCGACGTTCATATTCCAATGTATCTATGCTTTCGTTGTGAGTGCAGGTTGTTTCCCTAGTTCATTCCATGCATGTTGGTGGGCTACTCTCTTGATCAGCTATCAACCACTAGGTTTTCTCTTGTTATGTGGTTACTACATACAGGCACCTTTGTATTTGATTTTCTTGTGCATACCAGTTGCATGTAGGAGATGCTGAACATTTCTCCATGTCATCACCCTTTGAGTCTTTGTATGTGATGCATGGAACTTTCTTCTTCTCGATCTTTCCATAAATGTTTACCTTAGATATTTCCAAGGAAAGATCACGAATTCCTTGGCATGTGTCTATTGTACTTAGCCATGCCCTTCCCATTATAATTGGGAAGTCCCCTTTGTTGCTGTTGACTTCTATCACCAGGAAATTAGCCAGTTATGACCAACCACACATAGTGGTAACAATGTCCTCCACCAATCCCAAGGGAATGGTGATGGACTGGTTAGCTAGCTCTAATTGAATATTGCTCTTTTTGAGTGGAGGCAGGTTCCAGGCTTTATACATTTCTTGTGATATTAAGTTGATTCCGGAACCTGAGTCAAGAAGAGCCTTATGAGGTTCATTCCCAGTGACTTGGAGATAAATTAGGGGGCTTTTAGGATCAAAGAGTTTCCTGGGAAGGTGGCCCACCATGATCTAGTCAGTAACAGTATGTGTTAACATAACCATATGCGGTGAGCTCTGTTGTTGGTTTGAAGGGAGCTCCAAAGCCTTATTTATTGGAGGAGCGTACACAGACTCAACAGCTTGTGGTTGTGAGAGCTTGTTTGGGATTTTGGTTCTAAAGAAAGGTATTTTCTTCTTGCGGTTGTCAGAACCAGCAGCGGGTTGAAGGTTTACAGCTCTCATAGCATTACGTTGCTACGTTTGAGTGGGGAGTTCCCCTTACATTGTTGGTGCGGGAGGTAGTGGAACTATCGGCGTAAGAGATGCAGATGGATTCAGAGGATGGTATGTATGTGGTGTGTCTCTTGGAAGAGAAGGAGTCCTAAAATACTCCCAAACTTGGTAGTGATGTTGTGAGGTTGCGTAACCCATGGAGTCACTTGGAGAAATCGGTTGCTGCATGTAGTAGCCATATGGGTCTAGTTGCCGGTAAGAGTATTGTTGTCTAGGCGGTGGCATCCCCCATGACTGTGGGTGTTACCACTGCTGGTGTTGCCCAATGGGTTGTGGTAGAGTTCCACTTGGATAATATGTTAACGGTTGGTGGAACTGCCTCAGGTTACCTTGGGGATAAGGTAACCTTTAGGGTGCCTACCGTCTGTTAAGTCTTAGGTTGAGTGCATACACCCCAGACTCTTGTAGATGTGAGATTATTGGGCAACATCCCTTAGGAAGGTCATATTGGTAGATCTCACATCCACCATCATTTTCTATGTTAGAATCCACAACCTCATCGGCGATAGTCATTTTTCCCTTACCCTTGTTACATGCATGGTCTGAGTCTCTCTACTTTTTCTTGTCATGGTCACTACTTCATTCCTTAGACTCCTCGACAACTTTCAAAACAATTTCAAATCTACTGTCTAGGGAGTCCCACATTTGATCTACCTTAGTTGACACTTTAGTTGTTAACTTTTAAAGTGGCAAGGTTTTTCTATTCACCAACTCTTCGAGTGGTGACTCATCCTCTTCCTCATAGAATCTTACTCCCTTCTTTCGGAGGGAAAGATCGCTTTTATATTCTTCCACACTTTCTCTTTTTCGTAGCTCCCCTTCTTCTTTAGCTACTTGCTTCAACAATCTATAAACTTCATGGGATCTAAGTTTAGATAATCTCCCTTTGACATATGTCCTAAGGGTTCTCCTGGTTTCATGTCTCAGCCCATCTACGAGGTGGCAGAGTTGATCCCATTGTGCGTAACCATAGCCCAAGCAACGATGTAACAATGCATAATATCAGCCCATGGTAGCATCCAAGGGTTCATGAGTACCCTGCTTCCATCCTTGGATCTTCTTACACAAGTTGGACACTTTGGAGTACATTTGGTATTTATCGTTAAACAATTCTAGCATCGTACTCCACCTCCTAATGGTTTCTGGCTCTAAAGACCGGTACCAACTTTCTGCTTCTTTTATGAGTGTCCTAGGGAACAACTTTAACTTCTGCCACTTATTTTCAATATTTTTCAAAGCGTAGGCATTGTGGAATTCCTATAAGTGATTTTGCGGATTAGCATTGTATCCCCCCTCAAACCATGGGATATTGTTCATGTATAGTCTCTTGATCCGACTATCCTTTTGATGCCTTGTAGATATTCTCACAGCCTCCATAATATCTAACATACTTTGGATGGCAAGTAGGGGTTTATCATGATCATATCTCTCATGATGTCTATGATGCCTACGTGGTTCCCTACTTTCCCTTCTTTCATGCCTTGACTCTCTAGAATGCCCTCGTCCTCACTTTCGACTCTCTTGTTGAGGTCTTTCATTTTTCCTACCCTTATCCTCACAGTTGTGCTCTTTATGACTACGTCCTGATGTGGAAGGAGAGGGTGAATGATGTTATGAAGGGGAAGAAGAAGGAGAACCATCATCATGATGATGTTTCTTACCTTCTCTTCGGTGACTACAGCCTCGATCGTGATGAAGATCCGAATGCCCATCCTTGTTATGTGTTTTTGTTCCCTTAGTGAACACTTGGTGTTCATGGGGATCAGAACCAGGATTGTGTATCGTGGAGCGTAGGTTCTAATACCCCACCTCCTCACTATTGTTAGGAGGAGAAACATCATTTGATGGAGAACCTATTATAATTGGTTCACCATCTCCAATTTCTCTTAGGATGTGCGGGACCCCTTTTCCCTTCAACAATGTATGGTGGCTCTCCTACCATGAGTTCCTTAGACATTGCGCTACCGTGGGATGGTAATCCCTTATGTCATAATCTTCCACAACGTATTTAGTGTATAATTCCATCATGCCTATCTGTGCAAGAGCACGAAGAAGTATGTTAGGGACTGCCTGATCTGGAGGTAACACTATGTTACCTTGCAAGTCTCTCCAGTGTAGTTGTTCATCCTGATGGAGGATAAAGGTAAAATCAGGTATATACTCATCGTGATGAGTATATACCACTCGATACTACTAAGGAACTGACAGTTTTTTGTTATGTGTTTGGTGCCATCGACTGTCTCTAGTGTGATCCCTAGGTGGTGAAGTGCTCTTGTTCGAAGAAGAAGCCATTGTGTCTTATTTAGTGTGCTGATTAACCGTTATATAAAATTTCTTTTGGTTAATCCTAAGGGTTTGTTTAAGCTTCCCAATGATGTGGATGATTTCCTATGTTCTACTTAGCGCACAAACAACTTAGTCCCCCGCAATGGCACCAATGATGAGTGGTGAGGTACCCGTACACTCAACCATACGAATACGAGCATTACACATGCGATCCGGTCGAACTCCACAGACTAAGTGCCTACATGCCTTATGGAACACTTAAGGTTAATCATTCATTATCTTCCCAGACTTACTTGTATTTGTCACGGTTGTATGGTTAAGTTAGTCTAAGGTATATGATTTTTATATCTTTTCTGTTTATCTCCTATGCTAATGAGGTAAAAGCTGAAGAGACTAATTAACTAACCTTAACTAATTAAGTTCTAATGCCTAGCATCAGTATCCGTTCCCACTTGTCGTTGACACCCTGAACCAATGCAACCTTCTAGGATTACCAAACGCTATTCATTGTTGGGATTACCAAGCATAATGCATGTGCTCGAAGTGGTCATACTGAATGCACTTAACTAGGAGAGAAGAGTTGAGAGAGACTTAATTAACTAATAAAGCATTTAAATGATAAATGATAAATAACAATAAATAAAGTCATATTTAGCCTATTCCATGCACTACAAGGTTTATCCAAGAAGTTCATCTTTATTTTCATACACAAACTTGTGTTTAGGTACAATATTTGCTCGAATAAAGATCCGTTCACTTTGGAGCTCCTATTGTGGGCACATAGAAATTATTCTATCTCTGGAGAGGAAAAACTGCCAGAGTTTTGCTATGGTCTAGGCCTAAATTGAGAAATAAGGGAGAGATGCCTCTTATTTATAGATTTGGCAACACACTGCGATATCACGTACACGATATCGCTGGGGAAGAAGCGATATCGCGGCGAACGTGATATCGTGGCCCATGCGATATCGCATCCCATCAATTATGGAATGAAACTGCAAGAGTTTAGGTACTCTATTGATAAAACTATGAAAAACTGATGGAAAACTATTGCTCAAACCATGCGTCCAAGTGCTATATTTATAGTTTGGCCATACCCCTTGATATTGGATATTCGATAATGCATCTAGGGGCCCAATATTGGGTATTCAATATTGGATATCTAATATCGAAGCTAGGCAAATCATGATTCATCACTTACCCTTGTGGAGAAGCAAAGGAGAAAGAATCTAGTTGGAAAAGTAACCATTCTAAAGAACATCCATTTGAAAAAATTCTACAATTGTATATATGATAAAATTATCATCATCCTCCTCCTTCTAGCCTTCTCCAAACAAAATGGAGTTAACTATATGAGCTCCTGTTTGTCATTTGTCTCTTTGAAAATCTAGATCTTTGTTTATTTGCAATTTCTTCATATCATCTTCAATCAATTTTTTCTATGTTTTTCTTGTTTTCCTTTTGGTCGCTTTATTGGAATAGTGATGTAGCAACCTATTTCTCATAGGCTCATTATCTAATCATCTTTGCACAACCATCTAAAATATCTTTCTTGTATCTTATTTAAAATAGAATCTACTCCATGCCAACTATAATATATTTCAAAGAAAGTTAGATATTAAATGATCTTTTTGTAAGGTAATTGTAAGGTGGTTGAAGGAAAATTTACCTTGATTTTCTCACCATGATTTGATCTGTCATCACTATGATTTGTTGCATCATTATTTCTTGAGATTGTTTCATTTTCTATATTTGCCTAGTCAACCAACCATTCAATCCATCAATCCTTTTATTAGCGATGTAAATCCCATCACTAAAAATAAATTACTATATCCCTTTTATTTAGGTTTATTTTTGCAACCCATGGTAATATATAAGGAGCTCAAAGAAAGAATCCTTTTAGTAACAATTGTCAATGCATGAGCTACAATCCTCCTCCATTGTATTCTTTAATTCTCTCTATGCTTCAATCTTGAAGCTATGCTACTGTTAATGGTTTAATAATCAATTTTTTGCCAGGGTTTTTCACCTTGAAGGTTTTCTCCAAGGTAACTTTTTGTCTTTTCAATTTCTATAGTATTCTTCATTTTATCAAAATTCATTAGTATTATGTGTAAAATTGGGAATAACAATTAGGATCAGAGCCAAGTTCTATATAAATTTTTTTTTCTAAGTGTTTGTAGGGGGGAATCATGACCAACACTTCAACCAAGATTGAGATTGAAAAATTCCATAGATCTAACTATGAACTATAGAAGATCAAGATGATGGATCTTTTGATTACAAAAGACTAGCATACTGTAATCTTAAGAATGAAGCTAGAGAAAGTTTCTAATGAAGAATGAAAAAATTTCAACTTAAAAGTGATAAGTACCATTTTTTTATGTTTGTTGGATTCAGTATTGCTTAATGTTTCCAATGTCTTTTTTGCTAAAGATTTTTGGGATAAGCTACAAGCTTTATACCAAATGAAGTCCTTAACATATAAGTTATTTTTAAAGAAGTGATTATATAAATGTAAAATGGTTGAAGGTATAGCTATTGCAAAACATGTTAATACTTTCAATATGTTGGTTCATCAGTTGCAATCTATTAGGATGAAAATGGATGAGGAAAATTAGTACATTGCATTCCTTAGCATGCTTCCAAATTCATGGGAGATATTTGTGATGGCTATAAGCAATATATTTACCAGCTTTATTTTTGATAATATTGTTGGTCAATTATTATTTGACAAAGCAAGAAGAAAAAATTCTACTCCTAAAAATGATGTATTATTTAGTAAAAACAATGTAAAACCAAAATTTATTAGGAGGCCTCAATTTAAGAATAAGATTCAAAAATTTGTAATGAGGACACCTAAATGTTGGAATTATGGTAAAGTTGATCATATAAAGAAATATTGTAAAGTCCCTCCTAAAACGAGCAATGAGGGTAATGCATCAAAAAATGATGAAACCCGTCTTACTAGATAGGTAAATTTGTATCTTGTGTCCTCTTTTGATAATGGTAATACACATTCATGGAACATGGATTCAAGTGCATCTCATCACTATACTCTACATGTTAATTGGTTTAGTGATTATACATCTTCTAATCTTAAAATGGTAAGATTAGGTAATGATGATTTGTGAAAAGTTGTAGGTTATGAAAAGGTAAAGATTCAACTTACTAATGGAATAGTTAAATCAATTCTCAAGGTATGTCATGTTCTAGCACTTACTAAAAATCTTTTGTCTATAAGCAAATTAGATGATGTAGGATTAACTATTATCTTTGAAGGCGGAACATCTTAAATACTACATGGTTCATCTCCTTTGGATTTTTAAATAAAAGTAGACAAGTTGGATAAATTAGAAGCTAAGACATCAAAACAACAATTAAGTATATTTAACATTATTGATTTGGATTCAAGTATTGATTTGTGGCATAAAAGAATGGGATGTCTTGGTAAAAAAGGACTTAAAAAACTTTACAAGCAAGTAAATTTAAGTTTTCAAAAGATTCCTTAGATTTCTATCATCAGTGTCTACATGGTAAACAAAGGGACCGCAATTTGTAAAAAAGTAATGCTAAATCTCTTTAGATATTAGAACTAATACATAGTGATGTATGTGCATTAGTTAAAGACATTAAAATAAGTTCTTGGAGGTTCTATGTATTATGTTTTTTTATTGATGATGATTCTAGAAAGAGATGGATTTATTTATTAAAACATAATTTTGAGGTATTTGGAAAATTTAAGGAATTCAAAGCTTTTGTTGAGAATTATTTAGAAAGAAAATTGATGAGTGGCAAGATACCCCTACACCCAACCATACGAATCGTTAAGGCGTTATGTGCGATCTTGTCAAATTACATGGACTTATAGGTATCTTATACACTAGTTTCTCTAGGAAGTGAAATAACATTGAGAACGTTCGTTGTCTTCCCAACTACACTTGTGAGGCTCAAGGGTATGGTTTAAGTGTAATTGAGGTGTATGAATTTTTGTTGTTTTTTATTTTATGGATGTAATTGCCTACAACAAGAATAAGGGTAGAGTAGATTGAAAACTAATGTCTATTGCCTAGCTAGCCTAACACAAGTAATTGCCCCACTTTCCTAGACTCATCTTGAACACATATAGCATTACTGGGCTACCAAACGTTAAGTGTTGCTAGGTTACCAAGTACTATATGAATGCTCGAAGTGGTCATGCTTGCATTCATTAACTACTAGAAATAAATTGCTTAATTCAAATGCATTAAAATAAAGAGCAAGAAAGTAAAATGCATTAAAGGAAATATTAACCTATTCTTAGTGTTGCAAGGATTGTTAAAAGAGTTTGTTTTATTCCATCAAATTGCTATGCTCAAGTACATTAGTGCTTAAACAAAGAATCGTACACACTTTAGACTCCTTCTACGGGCACTCAGAAAATATTCTAACTTTGAGGAAAATAGATTGTAAGAGCTTCACTACTTTAACTAAGAATGACTCAAAACTAACTATCAAAAACTAGAGCCCAAGTATGGTATTTATAGACTTGGAGAATATACCCTGATGTCAAACATGCGATGTTAGATCTAGGCCCTAATGTTACGTATGCGATGTCGCGACTTCGACATCGGAGTAGACAAAAAATGATGTACCCACATGAATGAATGAAAACTCATCCTCAAGTGAAGAAGAGGAGGAATAAGTTCTTTACAACATAAGATATTTGGTAGGTATGGAATTATTGACTTTCACACAAACTGACTTAGATGAAATAGACATATAGACTCTAGGTGCCCAAGTGTATGGAATTACAATACTTTTACAACATTAGGTGTTCATAATAAGGGAGGTGAACACCTTGAATAACACTGACATCCAACACCTCTTTAGTAGTAGAAGAATGAGAGAGAGAGAGAGGGAGAGAGAGAGAGAGAGAGAGAGAGAGAAGAGATCCAACGATCATAAATGATCCTCCTTGTGTGGTCTAGTTGCATCATCCTTGGTGAAGATAAACCTGCTTCTAGTCCATGCTTTCCACTGCAATCACAATAAAATCATGAATTAGTATGCAAAGTGTAATACATAGTGGTTAAATTCCTTGTCTCATCAGTGGTTACAGTTGGCTAAGTTGTGATTGTGGTAGATTGGTTTCTTGAGTAGTGTTAGCAGGAATGTTGACAAATAGAGTCAATTAAATTAAGTGGTCCACTTAAAAAATTTAATATAAGGACATATTTGAAGAGGGTATAACAATTCACAATAATGAAAGGAATAATTCACTAAAAACTATTATGAAGATGTGTAAAATTGAATTGCATTGATGGGATAAACAAAAAGATTTGATTGTAAGAGTGTCTAAGGGTAAAAAACTTAACTAACCCAACCAAAATATGAAAGTGGGTCCTTTCCAATGTAGGCATAGGCCTCTTATGCCCTTGCATAACTTCAAACCAAAGAGTCTATGGGCTTTGTGGTTGATTAATGATTATAGAAGGTTAAGAAAAAAAACTTGAAAGTAACTAGCTAAGAATTTCAACACATTAAATTAGGACATTGAACCAAAACATGAAACTAGAAGTGAGGTGAGACATGGAAAGCATAGATGGATGAGAGAGAGAGAGAGTGGAATGGAGTTTTTAATTATGGTCACATGAAGTCCCTTGTGAATTTTGTGGCTAAATGACTTGATAGGATCCATCCTTATTCTAGATCAAAACCAACCATGTTTAGTGACTTCACATTGACATTCTAAGGCTAATCCATCCCTTGAGACACAAGAGTGCCCCTACAGAACAACCACCATTCCAAATTAGAGAAAAAGTAGTAGGTGAGGAAGGGCCTTAGTTAGAGAAGACAAGTCCCATAACTAGTGCTTGTAGCCTGTTTATTTGGTTTAAGAGTTGTGCTTTGAATTTCCATTTTTTTGAATGGGAACCACACAATGCAAATACATAGGCATTTATTTTTTCTAAGGGGTGTACTTTGAATCATCATTTTTTTTTCTTGATGAAAACCACACCATGCAAAGACGTATGCATTTATTTTGTCTAAGGGGTGTGCTTTGAATTCTCATCATTTTTTTATTTGATCAGAACCCATGCAAGGACTTATTCAACTTCCTTTATTGGATGGCATGGAATGGTAAGAAGTTTATGAAAACAAACATGCACCCAAGCAAACAAAAAAGTACAAAGAATACCAAATCCCCTTGAAGCCACACCCTGTTTAAACCTTTGAATCCTTTCCAATTCTAGAAACTACCAAAGTTACAAATTTATTAAAGTTTATTAATGAAAAAGGGATTGCACGTTTCCAAAACAAGGAAAACCATAGAGTATGTGGATGGGTAGATGTTGTGGACTCACTACCTATTACATGAAAAGAAACCATGTCCTAATTATCTGTAATGAAATTCAAAGCTAGAAACTAGACACCAACAATTGAATAAAAAAAATAATACATACCACCATCAAGTAATGCATTACCAATGTACTTGGCACTTATGAAAAAAAAAGTTAGAAAATCACACCAAAATAAGAGAAAATATAAAAGAAAGTGTAAAATATTCAAGAAATAGCAAATGTACCAACGATGATGTAAAAAAATTAGAAAATATTAATAACATAAAAATAAAAAGATGTAAAACAAAGAATATGTAAAACAAAAAGCTGTAAAACAAAAAATTGAAAAACTAAGGAGTTGCTTCAATAATTAGCATGGTTGGCCATCTCCCCCATGACTAAGTTGAAAGGAGGAGGAGATTCAAAATATCAAGCATGGCTATCCATTTGATGAGGTGCTTATTGTGTTGGCTGGCGTATGCTCATGGAAAGGTTTGATTTTTTGAATGTTGACCAGTTGTTTCTTGTTTGGACTCTCAAGTGTATAGATCATCATAGCTCCTGAAGGAAAAGTTTCATAAATAATATAAGGTCCTTCCCAAAACATTTGGAACTTAGTTCATTGATGTGCGTGTGTAGGATTCTAGTAGAGAACCTTATCTCTTAATTGAAATTTGAATTTTCTAATTTTTAAGTCATGATGCTTTTTGTTATAGGCCTTGTGCAACTCATTAGATGATAAGGCTACTAATCAATTTTCATCTAGCGAGTTGAGATTCATTAATCTTTCTTTTTGGGCTAGACTTAAGTCAAGGTCAAGATCACAAGTTGTTGAAAGTGTACAGAGTTTTGATTGAATAGGAAGTGTAGGTAGTTTTCCATACACAAGCTCATAGGGAGAGTAGCCTATAGGAAGTTTCCAAGTTGAGCGGTAGGCCTAAAGGACATCGTTGAGTTTCATGCTCTAGTCCTTCCTATACTTGCTAATAGTTCTTGTTTGTATTCTTGTGATTTTCCTATTGGTAACCTCAGCTTGACCATTAGTAAGGTGTTGTAAGTTTATGTTCAAACCCCAAGCATTGCATGAGCTTTTGAAAAATAGTTCTTGTAAAATGAGTCCCATTATAAAAAATTAATGCACATGGCACACCAAACCTATTTACAACAATTTTTTTACAAACTGAGTAGTAGTAGAGGATGTACAGTCGATGACAGCTACTGCTTCTGCTCATTTCATACAATAGTCAACAATGACTATGATGTATGCCTTTCCATTTGACATGGGCATGATGGAACCCATGAAAAAAAAGTCCCAAATGTCGAATGGTTCTAATGGTTGAATCCATTGTTGAGGTTCCTCCATTCAAGCAGTCATTCCATCATCTCATTGGCATCATTCACAAGAGTAGATGTAATGGTGAGCATCCCTGAAGAGTGTTGGCCAATAGTACCTTGCCATCAAGATTTTAATGGTCATGTGTCTCCCAGCATAATATCCTCCACAAGGACCTTCATGAACATCTTGGAGAACATGTAGTTGATTAGCATCAAGAACACACTAGTGAACTAGGTCATCAGTGCACACCTTGTAGAGGTGTCCATTCATTTCCATGAAGTGCTTTACCTAGTGAAGAAACTACTGTTTCTTTTAGTGGTCCAATCCTTATGGCATCTCCTAAGTGAGAAGATAGATGAGAATGTTATCATATCATTTTGGTTCATTAGGCATTTGTTCAGTTATTGCTCTAGCAAAGATGAGTTCATCAAGAAATTTATTAGATAATGGGCTTTCAGCCTCTTTGTCATCCCATTGCAACCGAGACAAGTGATCAACGACCACATTCTTAGTGCCCTTTTGATCTATCATTGTAAGATCAAATTCCTGTAAGATCACCAACCACCGTATGACACGGGGGCTCACCGTTGGCTTGTTCATTAGGAAGTAGATGACACTATGATTAGTGTGCATAAACACCTTATATCCAACACATAATGCCTAAATTTTTCTAAAGCAAACACCACAGTCATCAATTCTTTCTCTATGGTGGTGTAGTTCAATTGTGCACCCATAATGCTTCGACTAGCATAGTGGATGTACTATGGATGTTTCTTGTCATTTAATTGCATCAACACAACTTCCAAGGCATAATTCGATGCATCTATCATGATATGAGATGTTCTGGACCAATTAGGTACTTGTAGGATTGGAGTTTCTATAGGCTTCTCTTTCAATTGCTGGAATGCTTTCTCACATTTTGTAGTCCAAATGAAGGGAGCATCTTTATTTGTTAGCTTGACCAATAGTTTTGTGATCTTAGAGAAATTCTCTATGAATTGTCAGTAGTAGCTAGTATGTCCAAGGAATGACTGAACATATTTAACTATTTTTGGCTAGTAGGTTATTCCTTGGACGACCCTTATTTTTTTAGGGTCCACCTCAATTCCTACTTGTGAAATTTTATGTCCTAGTACAATGCCCTCTTGGACCATGCGATGAATTTTTTTCCAATTGAGCTGCAAGTTAGTTTCAACACATTATTTTAGCACTTTCTCAAGGTGGTCCAAGGCTTACTCAAATGTAGCTCCATAGGTGGAGAAGTCATCCATGAAGACTTCTACATCACTATTGATCTTTTGTTGAAAGATGCTCAAGACTAGGCATTGAAATGTGGCAAGAGCATTTCATAGACCAAATGGCATCTTACGATATGAAAAAGTCCCCTAGGGACTCATGAATGTTATCTTTACTTGGTCCTTTGGTGCAATTTGAATTTTCTTATAGCCACTATAACCATCTAGGAAGCTGTAGTAGTAATGCCCTGATATTGCGTCTAGCACCTAGTCAATAAATGACAATGGAAAATAATCCTTCAATGTTTCCATATTCAGTAGCTTGAAATTGATGCAGACCCACCACTTACCACCTTTCTTTGGTATAATTATGAGTGGACTGACCCACTTACTATCTGCAATGGGATAGATGAACCCTACCTTGAGGAGTTGCTCGATTTTCTCCTTGACGATTTGCTTCAATTTGGGGTTCAATCTCCTCTATGGTTTTCATTTTGGCTTCATGGTCAGGTCGGTGTAAATGTGATGCTAGCGTATCCTAGGAGCAATCCCTGTGAATTTAGGATATGACCAAGCAAAAGCAGCTGACCATCTTTCAACTACCTTCAACAGTATCTCTTTATGTTTTGGAGCAAGTCTTGCATTGATTATAATTGACTTATTATTTTTTAAAAACATGTATTTCATTCAGGCTGGTAACAGTTTTAGTTCAAGGGGTTATTGCTTGAAGTTCTCAGGAATTTCTAACTCTTTCCAATAGGTATCATCATTCTTAGCATTGGAGAGTTAGTGATGAACTTGCTCTAGTTCATCCATGCTTAAAACATATTCACATGCTAGGCTCTTAGTTGATTCCATGCAAACTATGCTGCTTTCTAAATCAATAGTTAGCCACTGGATGCCCGCTTGTTTTGTGGTTTCTACATACAGACACCTTTGAAATTCTACTTATAGTGCACACTACTTGCATGTAGAGATGGATGTGTGCTTAATGGCCCAAAGTTTCTGCACATAATTACATCCTATATCATTGTACACAATGCATGGAACTCTCTTCTTCTTGATCTTTCCAAATGCATTT
Organism: Gnetum montanum; assembly: GCA_015680685.1. NCBI lineage: Eukaryota > Viridiplantae > Streptophyta > Gnetopsida > Gnetales > Gnetaceae > Gnetum > Gnetum montanum. The sequence goes on along the minus strand of MNCI01016926.1, from coordinate 834,496 downwards.
TCTTTAGAGATTTCCAGGGAAATATATCTGATGCCCATTCTTGCATCTAAGATGCTTAGCCATGCCCTTCTCATAATGATTGGGAAGTCCCCTTTGTAGTTCTCCACTTTGATTACCAGGAAGTCAACAAGATAAGACCACCCACAGAAAATGGTCACAATGTCTTCTACGAGTCCCAATGGAACAATGATGAAATGGTATGGAAATTCTAGTCTAATGTTGCTCTTATTAATAGGAGGCAGGTTCTAGGCAGTGTACATCTCACAAGAAATCAAATTAACACTAGGACCTAAATTGAGAAGAGCCTTGCATGGTTTGTTCCCAGCAATCTGCAAATAAATCAAAGGACTTTTAGAATCGACTAATTTCCTAGGAAGGTTTCCTGCATGGATCCAATCAAACATAGTATGAGTAAGCATTACAATATGGATCCTTGGAAGAGTTTGGTTTGAAGGAGGCCTAAAGAAATCTAATATGGAGATAGAGGCAAGAGCAAGGTTGTCAACTGTCGGTGTAGGTGAGGGCTTAGGTGGACTTCAGGGTTGAAACAAAGGTCTTTTCCTTAATTGAGTATTCAACCCCTCCAATTGATGATTGGGTTACAAATTAATAGCCCTCGTAGCATTGCATTGTTGTGGTTGAGCTGGTAGTTCACCTTGCATAGGAGGAGCAGGTGGTAGCTATGTAACTAGAGGAGGAGTCTATGCAGGGATAGGAGGAGGATAAGGATAGGAGGTAGCATCCCTTCTTTTATGTGGAGAAGGAGTTAAATAATAATCAGAAGGGTGTTAGTAATGTTGAATATTAGAAACATGATTGAAAGAGTCACATGGAGATATGGGTTGCTAAACGTGGTAACCATATGGATTAGGCTGTTGGTAAGGGTATTTTTGCCTTGGCAGTGCAAAAGCCCATGATTTTGGTTGTTTTCATTGTTGGTACTATTCATATGGTTGCGATGGAGCTTTGTTTGGATAATATAGTTGTTGCTAGTAGAATTGCCTAAGATTACCTTAAGGATAAGGTAACCTTATGGATGTTTGCCTTTGTGTAAGCCATGGATGTAAGGGATACACCCTAGACTCCTAAAGATGTGACACAATGGGTTAACATCCCTTAGGATGTTCATACTGGTAGACATCACATCCATGATCATCATTTGATTCACTATCTACAACCTCTTCTATTACAGTAATTTAGCCTTTACCTTTGTAATATGCATGTTTAGATTCCTTGTGCCTCCTGCGCTCATGGTCACTACCTTGTTCTTGGAACTCCTTAGCACTTTTGAGGATAACTTGAAATCTAATATCCATGGAATCTCTTAACTAATCAACCTTGGTCATAAGTTTAGATTGGAATTTTTGAAGTGGCAAGGCTTTTTTATGCATCCCCTCATCAAATACAGATTCATCCTCACTATCATAGAATTGAACCTCCTGCTTGCCAATGGAAGGATCATGGTTGTACTCCTCTACACTTTCTATTTTTCTTAGTTTACCCTCCTCTTTGGTGATTTTCTCTATTAACCTTTGTAATTGATAGGCATTTATTTCTAACAATTGCCCTTGGGCATAGACACCAAGGGTTTTCCTTGTTTCATTACAAAGCCTGTCTACAATGTGGTGAAGTTGAGCCAATTGAGAATAATCATGGCCAAGGCATTTTTGCATTAAGGTATAGTATCAGCCAATGGTAGTGTCCAAGGGTTTGTATACTCCTTGCTTCTACCCTTGGATTTTCTTCCTTAAGTTGGAAACCCTAGAGTACGTTTGATACTTATCATTGAACATCTCAAGCATGGTACTCCATCATTTGATAGATTTCAGCTCTAAAGACTGGTATCAATTCTCTACTTCTTTAATGAGTGTCCTTGGGAACAACTTCAATTTTTTCCACTCGTTCTGTATGTTTTGCAAGGCACATGCATCTTGAAAAGATTGAAGATGATTCTGCAGATTAGAGTTATATCATCCTTCAAATTAAGGAATATTGTTCATGTCTAACCATTTGATTAGACTGTCTTTCACATGCCTTATTAGGATTTTTACTGCCTCTGCGATGTTAAGCATACTTTATGCAGCAAATAGAAGCTCATCGAGGCCTTGATCATGGTGCATATGATGCCCTCAACTACCCCTTTGTTCATGGTGATGTGCCTCTCTTGAATGTCTACACCCTTGATCTTGTCTGTCCTAATAGTTCCTTTGGTTATTGTGGTCTCGTCAGCTGTTTCGTTCATTTCAATCACCTCCATCATGGTCTCACCCTCTACAGTCATGGTTAGAGCTAGAAGAAGATGATGATGATGAAGGGGAAGAGGAAGGAGAATCAGCACCATCATGGTGCCTACTACCACTCTTCAATAATCACGATCACAATCATGATTGTGCTTTTTATCAGCATCCCTATTTTGACTTACCCTTCTGGATCCATCTTTGTCATTAGATCCCTTGTTACCAGAGTTAGGATTGTGAACTATGGAGTCAAGATTCAGGTTTTGACCTTCATTGCTAAAGTCAAAGAGAGGAGTGTCATTATATGGAAAACCACTAGAGAAGGATTCTCCACTAGCTTGTTGGTACAATAGGAATGGAGGATCGTTAAGCCCTTTTCCCTTTGAAAACTCATTACATTGGTCTAGCTATTGATCCCACAAGCATTGTGCTTCAGTGGAATGATAATCCCTGGTGTTGACATCTTTGACATTATAATCCCCATGGTGGTCTTGAAGATCACATTGTGTAAGAATTTGATAGAGCATTACAAGAGTAGCATGATCGGGCAACAACACAATATTTCCCTCCATGTCACACCACCATAGCTGTTCATCCTGGTGTAGGATGAAGGTGAAGTTTGGCACATACTCATCAAGGTGGGCATATATGATTCAATACTATTGAGGCTTTGTTGAATGAACATTATTAGCCTTGGGTAGAGAAGCACTCTTGTGAAAAGAAGACATTTTCGGTTAGTGAAATAAAAATTATAGTGTGATTTGGGAATTTGTTGTAGTAATTGTGAAATAAGATATGACTCTTAGGTTCATTACAATGATTTAAATACTTTTCACTAGGTCCTAGATAGTGCAAAAAACAACAAAAAGGTCCCTGAAAATAGCACTAATGATGAGCGGAAAGGTACCATTATGCCCAACCATATGAATCACTAAGGCATTACATGCGATCCGATCGAATTCCATTGACCTATAGTTATCTCGTACACTAGTTTCTCTAGGAAGTGAAATGACGTTGAGAATGTTCGTTGTCTTCCCAACTACACTTGCAAGGCTCAAGGGTATGGTTTAAGTGTAATTGAGGTATATTAATTTTTTTTTTATATTTTATAGATGTAATCACCTACAACAAGAATAAGGGTAGAGTAGATTAAAAACCAATGTCTATTGCCTAGCTAGCCTAACACAAGTAACTATCCCACTTTCTTAGACACATCCTGAACACATATAGCACTGTTGGGCTACCAAACATTAAGCATTTTTGGGTTACCAAGTACTATATGAATGCTCAAAATGGTTGTGCTTGTGTTCATTAACTATTGGAAATAAATTACTTAATTCAAATGCATTAAAATAAAGAGCAAGAAAGTAAAATGCATTAAAGAAAATATTAAGCTATTCTTAGTGCTGCAAGGATTGTCAGAAGAGTTCATTTTATTCCTGTCACACTGCTACGATCAGGTACATCAATTCTTGAACAAAGAACCATACACACTTTAGAATCCATCTACAAGCACTCAAAAAATATTCTAACTCTGAGGAAAATAGACTGCAAGAGCTTGGCTACTTTGACTAAGAATAACCTAAAACTGACTATCAAAAACTAAAGCCCACGTGCGGTATTTATAGACTTGGAGAATATACCCTAACATCGAACATGTGATGTTGGATCTAGGCCCCAACATCACATACATGATGTTGTAGCTCTAACATCACATACCTGACGTTGAAGCTAACGACAAATGATTGTTCATCAAAAATAAAAATTTTTAAAATTGAAAAGGGTGGTAAATTTTTCTCCATTGAATTTAATGTTTTTTTTTGTAAAGAACAAGGTATTCAAAGTAGAAAACTATCCCAAGAACTCATGAACAAAATGAAGGAGCATAGTGCTTCAATCGAACATTGATGAAATATGTTAAGTGCATGCTTAGTGAATTTGATCTTGACAAGTGTTTTTTTGGGTGAAATAGTAATGATTGCATGTTTCATTAGCACTAGATGAAAAAATTCTACAGGAAGTTTCAAGTGCTAGATCCATTAATGTAAATTATTCAAAGATTTTCTTATTGTGAAGCCTACGTACATGTTCCAAAATATGATAGGTCCAAATTAGACTCTAAGTCTATCAAATGTATTTTTCTTAGTTATGGACATGGTATTAAAGCTTATAAGTTGTATAACCAAAAAAATAAAAGGGTTATTTCTATTCTAGATGTCATCTTTACAAAAAATGTGGATCTATGAAGGAGGAATCTTTAAATGTTAAAACTTGTTCAAATGATGTAACTCCTATGTATGTACCTATTGAAATTAATAATATAACTTTTGAGGGTCATCCTTTATTAGTTGGGGATATTGCCCCTAGCAACCAAGATCCTGATAGCATGCTATATGAGGAGGAATAGCATGAAGAGGGAGAAAATAGTTTTAGTGAAGATGAGCCATTAAGACATTTAACACATATAAGAAGAATACCATCACATCTAGAGGAATATGTATTGTTTACTGAAAATGATGAGCCATCAACATATGATGAGATATGTTCATCTATAAAAAACATAGAATGGAAACAATTAATGGATGCTGAAATGTCATTAATTTATAAGAATAAACATGGGAATTGATTGAAATTCCACTAAATAGATAAACCATTGTTAATAAATGGGTGTACAAAATAAAATTTGGAAAACAATACAAGGCTCAACTTGTAGCTAAAGGATATTCTTAGAAAAAAGGAATTGATTATGATGAAATATTTTTTCTAGTAGTTAAATTAACATCCATAAGATCATTGTTGTTCATTGTAGCTATTTATGATCTTAAATTTAACAAATGGATGTGAAAACAACATTCCTTAATGATAATCTTGAGGAAGAAATCTAAATGCTTCAACCTAAAGGTTAAGAAATAAAAGAAAAAGATCATATGATGTGTCGATTATATAATCATTATATGGGCTCAAACAAATACCAAGGATGTGGAGTAAAAGGTTTAATGACCACATGATAAATCTTAGCTTTGTTAGAAGTGTTGGTGACTCCTATATGTATATTAAAAATACAATTGGATAATATATTATCTTATTGCTATATGTAGATGATATGTTAATAGTAGACAATAGCATACATGATATTTAGAAGTTAAAACTTCATTTGTCTTGGAAATTTCATAAAAAAATTTAGGTATGGAAATTAAAAGAGACAAGATAAAAAGCTTTGGCTTGGATAGTTTGCATATGTTGAAAATATCTTTAAAAATTTTAATATGGAAGATTGCAAGCTTGTGATTACTCCCTGTGAAGCTGGTATCAAATTCTCAAATGAACAATGTCCAAAGACAAAAGAAGATAAAGAACTCATCATTAAAATTTTATATGCTAGTGCTAATAATAGTTTAATGTATGTAATGGTATTTAACAAACCTAATATTTCTTACATTGTTGGAAAACTTAGCAAGTATATGTCTAATCCAAGTAAACAACATTGGATTGCAGTGAAGTGAGTCTTTCAATGCCTTCATGGTACTATGAATTATGGGATTTATTACAAAAATGATTCTGTTGGACTTGATGGCTTTGTTGATGTAGATTGGGATGATTACCTTGATAGGAGAAAATCTACTAGTGGATATGTACTTAATCGTTTCAGTGATGTTGTTTCTTGGAAAAGTTGGAAACAATATTGTGTTGTTCAGAAGCTAAATATGTTGTTGCTAACTTAGCATACAGAGAGGCTATATGGCTTCAAAGGCTAATAGTATAATTTAGCATCACTCAAACTCTTATAAATATTAGCTATGCTAGTCAAAGTACTATAAGCATATCTAGGAACCCAACTTTTTATACCCAAATGAAGCACATTAAAATTTAGTATCACTATTTATGGAAGAAAATTCAAAAGTAAAATATTCTTCTGAAAAAGATATCTACTAAAGAAAATCCTGCAAACGTACTCACTAAGTCAACATGTGTTGCAAAGTTTCTTTAGTGTCGATCAACCTTTGGTTTTCTTTTGACCTAATTTTCTAAAATGGTTTGGACTAGTTATCAAAGCAACTTTACCTTTAAGAAGTAGAATTGTAAGGTAATTGTAAGGTGGTTGAAGGAAAATTTGCCTTGATTTTCCCACCATGATTTGCTACATTATTATTTCTTATGATTGTTTCATTTTTCTATTTTTTCTTAATTAACCAACCATCTGATCTATCATTTATTTTATTAGCAATGCAAATCTTGTTGCCAAAAATAAATTACTATTTTTCTTAGTCAACCAACCATTAGGGTATTTCTTTAAAGCTTGTTCCTAAGGTAACTTTGTATCTTTCCAATTTCTACAATGTTCTTCATTTTATTAAAATGTATTAGTATTATTTTGGCCGAGAGGCCAACTTGTCTCTCACAAAAGGGGGGAGGGGAGTGCATTTTGTCACCCTCCACATCACGTGCCACGTAAGATCCCATGAAATGAGAAAAAACATGAACTGAAGAGCCACACCTTTTCATATTCCCATTGTGCAGAATGTGAACCAAAGAGCCATAGCTTTTTGTATTCATGCTACATACATAAAAAGGCCAAACGCAACCAAATGCAGAATGGGAATGGGAATGGGAATGAGAATTCCATTTCCATTCTATCTTTGTCTTCATCTACAACTGCTATTGTAGGCTACCTAGCCCAATTGAACTAGCTTCGATGATGCCAACTTTGGAGCTTCGTCGGAGCATTGGAAAGGCACCTATGATGGTGGCCCATGCTTCAACTAGAATAACAAGCTCATCGGCATGCGCTTCTTCAACCAAGGTAGCAATAAGGCAGTAGGCCAATTAGCCCTTACTACATCCTCTCTTCACACCGAGGGCCATGACATGTACACATCATCAACAATCACTGGAAGCGCCATGGTCGATGCCAGCATGCTTAGGTATGCAATGACAGTACTCGAGGCATGGCTTGGCTTACACGAATCACCATCTACAAGGTTTGGTGGGACTATGGCCACTTTAGCTTTGACATCCTTGTAGCCATGGATGCCACTTTGTCTAATGGCATTGACATGCTTTCACTCTTGCTTGGCAACAACCAGTAGCAATACTACACCAATAACATCGCCATCGGTGCCTTCATTGCTGCAGTCCACTACCACATCTTTGTCACTTACTCAATCGAAAACTCTAGACACAGCACTAACATCACCTCAAATCTCATGCCTTGGATCATGACCATCATTGCTAGCACCCTCAACTATGACTTTTTGACCATCACAGTGCTCATCGATGGTAGCGAGTATGTCGAAACCTCACTCTACTCTAGGGAACTGCTACTAGAAGACCCAAATCTCACACTCAGCTATGCTAGAAACACTAGCCTCGATGGTGAAAAAAATGCAAACTTCTACACCTATGGTAGCTTGGACCCCGGAGGTAGAGGAGGTGTGAATCATAATACAATTTTTTTTATAATAGCTAAAAGATCCCTTCATTTAGGTTTCTTTTTTTTGGATAAAATTTATATATGAATTAGGCCAATATGTTTCTTGATTAGCTTTGTCTGAATGTATGTTTTAAGCATAAAATTTTGTAGGTAGGGGTAGGATGAGGGGTAGAGCCAGAGGCATTCAAGAAAGGATGGTAATGGCTACAGTTGAAGTTGAAACTTGAGGGGATGAGGGGAAGGGTCTTCTAAAGTTTCTTTGTCAACAATGGCCTTTGGTTATTAGAATCTCTTTCTAGAAAAAAAATTTCTACCAGTCTTTTTATGTGTATTTTTGTTAATTTTTTATAGTGAATTGTAACGTGTTGAACATTACATTTTGATGATTTTGTGCAATTTTCATGGTTTCACTTCAAGCTGAGCTCTTTTGTCATCAGTACTTAGCATGCCTTCCTATACATTTGCATTCCCAATGCAAGAACATTCCAAAGTTTGGTTCTATTCTTTTTTCAATACTTTCTGGAGTGGTAGGGAATTCTATAATTGTAATTTTATGCTACTATCTTGAGTAATCTTCTTTTACTACACCCTTTTTTAATGATAAGGAACATTTGTAAGTTCATTTTCTCTTTATCTCATTGTATATTTTGTGTAGGTTTTATCATTTCTATGGTTATGCTTTGAAATTCAGCAGTTACCATGGAGTAGATGCATTCAGTTGTTATGATTGTGACTACTTTTTCATTTGAAATATGCATTTTAATAAAATGCAAAAGCATTAGCATTTTTGCTAGCACATGAAAATTATTAGCCAATTTGAGATGTCAACCTAACTTTGATCATAATTTTAACAAATTTTCCTACTTATTGGGAGGACTTAAAGAGTTCAAATTTGATAATTTCTTCTTACCTTCTCACATGCAGTGAGGCCTTTTCTTTATGTGCATATTCTTTGATTGATGGAATCTAATGTATGATATGGTTGTTAACTTGGTAAATTTTAAAAATAAGAAATTTTTCACCTCTGGCAGCCTAGACCTCGAGAAGATCTTCAGAAAGATCATGTTGTGATGATCCTAGCCAATGCTGAGGAAAATGACAATGAGTTCTCTGTTGACGTACATGTCCTACCATAATCATAAATAACCAATTATTTATAAATCTTTGCTAGCCAAAGAGTCACTACAGGGGAGCCAATGATTATATTTATCTCGGTTATTCATAATCTCAGTTATATATAATGATATATTTA
>MNCI01016926.1:788573-822606 GCA_015680685.1 Gnetum montanum | reverse complement strand
TGCATAAATAATGCTCAAAAATGCCATGAACAAACAAAGAAAGAGCAAACTTGACCGAGAGGGTAAAACTAAATTGGGTAAGTGGTAGAGAAACAGAGGAGAGATGAGTGATTCCATTTTAGTTATCTTGTTACCTCGTCCAATAGTCAGGCTTGGTTAACATCATTTATTTTTAAAATTATCTTAGCCAATTTTTATATATATCTATATATCTAAGCTAGTGTATGAGATGGGAATAACACTTTTTTACACCAAGCCATGTAAAGAAGATGAAATTGTCTCTACTACAAATCCTATTAAGGTAAAATCACTGTCCTTTTCCAATTAATTTCTATGCAAATATGTGTGGCTTTTCAATGATCATCTTAGGTAGGTTTTATCAACCTAACTAGTAGCAATGGGCATGCTACATTAAAGGAGTGCATTTGTAGAATTTTAGAATTCTAGAAACTAGATGCAAATGTCTTAATGGATAGATTTTGCTACCATAAGTGTATACACTAATTTCATACACTACAAAATTTGACCTTATAATACGGTCTAGAAATACATATAAGGCATATATAGTTGATTAGCCGTCAAATTCCAGGCCTAAAGCTATCACACAATGACGCAACAATGAATGAGACGAGTAAACACACTTCATGCCTAAAGTAGCATAGCTACTGCATCATGCTTATGCTCAGGACTAATGCAATGCAAGGGATGCTCCTATCCAATCCTAGTGATATATGAGGTTCTAGCACCCCCTAGAAATCTATTCAACTATAATGCAACATTTGAATCAAAAAATTTATTTAAAAAGTATTGAAAGATGTAATATATTAAATGAAATTGAAACTAAAATTTTATTACAACCATAGACTCTTTGGATTTATTAAATAGTAGAAATGTACATGCTATGAGTTTTGAAAATATTATTAAGAAAATATATGATCATGAATCAATTTCAATAAGCCTATGTTAATCTTGTTGTGAGATAAGCTAGGGGATTGCCTTTTGAAAATTTGTAAGTGATTATATTTATTCAATTCCAATAGTAGGTAAAATTAGTTTGAAATTTTGTAAATCAACTAGTCAGACCTATTAAAAGACCCAAATCTACTACACCTAAAAAGCCTACTATATTATGATTTCAAGAAATATGGTTCTTAAAAGTTAGGTGAAGCCTCTTCATAAAATAGTGTAAGGGATGATGAGCGACAAGGTACCCCTATGCCCAAGCATACGAATCACAAGCATTCATGCATGATCTAGTCGAATTCTGTGGACTTCATCATTTCCAGTGCACTACCCCTTTTAGGAAGTGAATCTAGCATTAAGGTTAATCATTGTCTTCTTGATTACACTTGTGATGTTCGTTGGTATGGTTAAGTGTAACTAAGGCATTCGATTTGTATCATTTTTATGTTTTATAGTTGGGTGCTTGAAATGTAGATTAAAAGGGATTTAATTAACTAATCTAAATTAAATAATTAATTAATCATTTAACTAATCTTAACATAAGTATATGTTCCCACTTTTCGTACACATCCTAAACCCATGTATCCATTGCTAGGCAACCAAATGCTATGCTACTGGGCGTACCAAGCGATAACGCTACTGGGATTACCAAGCAAATACATGGTATGCTTGAAGCGATCATACTTATGTGTGTAATATATTCAGCTTAATTTCTTATTTAACATAGTAACTGGAAAATAATTGATAATTACTTGAAAACATTTAATAAATAAATGGAAATAGTAAATGCATAAATAAAATATCTAATTTATCCAAAGTGCTGCAAGGTTTATCAAAAAGTTTATCTTTATTGCTGTACACACTGTCATGCTCAGGTACAACAATGCTTGAATAAAGATCCATACACTCAATGACTCCTACTGCAGGCACTCAGGAAAAAAATTCTAACTTTTGAATGAAAAAAATGCAAAAGCTTTACTACTATTGAAATCTAGATTACCATAAATGTAGCTAGTGGGCATGTATTTATAGATGATAAATGGACATTATGTTGATGGGGCCTTGTTGATGCAGGGTGAGATGCATCGATGGGATCTTGTTTATGAGGCCTCATTAATGTAGCCAACCAATAATGACTCATCATACCCCCATGAATGAATGAAAACTCATCCTTGAGTTATTTTACAAAATTGGGAAGGTATGGAATTATTGACTAACTTTTCTTGAACAAAACAAACTGACTAACTTGACAAAAAATGGAGTGCCTGGGTGTACAGATCAACACATTATAAAAATGGTGGTGTTCAAGACACAAAATTGAACACTATGATACAACTCTTCAAAAATTGGACAACATGTTCCTTAATGGTGTGAAGCTTGTTAGGGAAGATCAAATGGTCTCAGGTGGTGGTGGTTCCTAAGGCTCTGAGGGACCTTCATCAGCTTCACGCACTAGTGATCTTTGAGGTGGTTACAGTTTTCCTATTGCTGCTACAACTTCAGGTAAGAGGTAGAAATCATCCAGTAGTGCTTTCATTTTTTCCTCTTTACTCTTAGCATCATGCACTGTCCATGCTTCCCTAACATGGGTTGGAACAGGCACATTCCAAGGACACGGGATTGCTAGAAACAACTCCTTAGCATTGACAAACTAGGTAGTAAACTATTTGTGTTCAATGTTGAATGCTTTCATTGTGTTCTTTAGCTCCTAGTAGTCATTCATCCATCTAGCTAGGTCCTTAGTGATAGATCATTGATCTGTGAATCACCCTTTGAGAACTTTGAGTTCAGCATTAATAGTCTCAAGCTTTTGCTTGGTGTCCTTGTGGTGTTTGAACTCAGCCTTGTATAGCAAATATGAGCTAGCCACTTATTTCTCCAGTTTCAACTGTGGCCATTCAGTTATCAGCATTGCCAATTTTACGTAATGGAGATTGGAAAAATCCATATACTTTGTCATTTTCTTGATTTGCAACTCCTTCAAATAGATCTACGCTTTGTTGTAGGTGTCAATTCCACCAATGATGGGCTGCCACATCTTTCTTTCTTGCTAGAGTTGCTGGAGGGCTTCACTCATTTTTGTCTTTGCCATTTGGATTTGTTTTTTATTAATTTCCTTTTATAAGCCAACTTGGTCCTTGTAGTGATTTAGTGATTTTTCACTTTCTCAAATTTGATAGCTTCATTCTTTTAGGCGATGATTTCAATGGTAGAATTTTGTCATAAGGTGCATACCTCCTCCATTAACAGATTATGGTTCTCCATGGCCAATTTCCTCAGTTCAGTGTTGACCTTGGCAAGCTTCTCTTGCTATTGATGAATGAACTCTTGCATTTGATCTCTCTAAACATCAACATTTCATAGGCGTTGATTTTACATGGTCAATGCTTCATTCTCTTCATGCATCTAATTTAAGTCCTTTTTGATTGAATGCATTTCATCTTCTACCATGAACTATTTAAAGATGGTCATTACTGCTTCCTCCTCAGCCTTTTGAAATCATTCTTGAAGCTATTTGATAGCTTCATCTCTTATCATTGCTGGGCTCAGGTTTGCTTGTTATGCATGTTAGGCATGAAGTTTAGCAACCTCCATGGCCAAGCATTTATTTTTCTCTTGGGCCATTTCTAGTTGCCCCTCCAAAATGATGCATCTGGCCCTTGCATTCAATAGCTTTGATTAGGTTGCAGTACTATTCTCTAGGAAATCAAAGATGTTCGAAGTCGATTTCCTAGTTCCTAAGAGTTGTTCTAGCAACTATTCGTGTGGGGTTGCATTTAATTTTCTATTGATCATGCCTACAGATTTCTACACGTTTTGAAGTACAAATACATTTGGTACAAACACTGCAGGTGCATTCAATGCTTCAGCTACATGATCAGCTACCACTTCTACCACTGTCTGTTACCCTTGGTATTACATCACCAGACAGTTTCCTCTTCACCTTCTTCCAACCTCACCGAGAAAGTGGCAGCATTCCTAGAGATTTCTAGGAATAGATGGTATGTTGCTAGTGATGCTATCACATCTTGGGTGTTAGGATCTAACCTCGAAGGTAGCCGCATTCTTTGGGCAGAGAAAATGGGACCACCCCTCTCCATTTAACTAACTATTTGGGCCACCTTATTAAGGTGACTCATCACTGGTTGTTACATAGATGAATCCATCCCACTCATTCCTACTTGTTGCTCTTGCTTGCTCAAGAGCTATTCTCAACTTTGATGTAGATGCTCAAGGATTTCATGGGCCTTTAGTGTTGTCTCCTAAGTGGGTGGTGGTGGTTGTAGCTCCTCTTTGTAAGTGGTCATTGGTGTCTTATCTTTCATGATTTTTGCCCATGAGGCTAAGGGAGCATGCCTGAGAGTATCATTAGAATAATGAATAATGCCTACCCTTTTACAAATTTTTTTTGATGAGGCATGGAAAGGGTAGGGTCTTCCTTCCACGTTTATTCTCCTTGAAGCACTTATCGATCTCCAAATAGATTAGCTATGGAAGGTTAATAGGAAATTTCCTGCTTAGAGTAGTACATACTCGAGCAAAAAAAGCAATCACCTTGCTTGGCATCACCATTGGATTAAGGTGATAGGTCACAATCTTGAAATAAATCTCTCCGCCAATGTGAGTGCACCATACTCTTTACAATCCACCCTATAGCATCGCTAGGTCCATTCCATTTTTGCCTCAGGATTTCCTTTTGTTGATATCTCTGCTAATTGTATTCCAATGTCTAGCAACCCCAGTGCCTATGCAATGGCTTCTACTAAGTAGGACACTTGAATGTCCTTGATTTCTACAACGGACCCTAGCCTTTGGCTACTTCAGAAGAGATAGGTCTCTTCCATGTACCATTCCCCACTAGACATGATGATTGGCCACATGGAAGAGGCTTGCAATTGTGTTTTGACATCCTTTGGAGCTTTCTTCAAAAATAACCCAAAGTTTATCTCTTTAAGAGATAATCTTTGGATTTCTTGGGACTTGATGATGTCTAGGCAGGTTTGAGTCAAAGTGACCTCAAGCCTTGACACAGGTCCAAGTTCTTCTCCTTGTTGGAATTGTTTTGTAAGCACTTCTTCCTCTAGAATCTGTTAAACGCATTCCACTTCAGGCTCCTCACAAAGAGGTATTTTTGCATGGGTTGCCTCTTATTATTCTTGGCCTTGTTCCTACTAGTCCCTTCCAGCTCTAGGTCACTTCTCCTATGGTTGTGAGGGTTCTCCTTCTTATGGACACTTTTGTTTGGGTGCCATCTATAATCACAATAAGACCATGGATTAGCAATCATTGTGTAACCTTAAAACAATTAGGATACCTTAACTCTTGAGGGTAATTACACTTGGCTAAGTTGTAATTATGGCTAATTTAATTAACTCAATTATTATTTTTATTTATGCATTATCATTGATAAATCATCTTGGAGGTTGTTAGAAGGGTTAACTATCAAAAGAGTTGATATTTTTATGTTGTGAAGGTTACTAATCCTTGGGGGGAGTTAGAAAATTTTTTCAAAAATTTCATTGAAATACTTAAGGTTTATGGCCCCCCATGATGAGGATTGAAAAACGGAGTGATTTGGACAAATGGTTTGAAACTTATGGGCACTATAAGGTTTTGGGCTCTAAAAAATTACAAAAATTTCCCATGTGTTATGAGAAAATTGCAAAAAATTCCAAAGTTTCCAATGGTATATATAGTATTTTTTCAATGCATCGATGAGGGCTTATCGATGGGGCCTCGTCAATGTAGCTATTGATCATTGTTGACTTTTGTTTAATTTGGTCAAATTTTCAAAATACAAGGAATTTTTCGATGAAATTAGGATCAAATGAAAGCTTAGAAGACCAAGAATAGTATGAAATCATGAGAAGAGGACGTTGAAGTTCATAAATTTGAAAAAATTGAAGAAAAATTATTTTAAAGAATGAATGCAATGAAAGATTGAGTATTGAGTGGTTTACATAATGGAAAATACAAAATATAGGATTGTAGTGATGTCAAAGGTAAGGAACCTTAACTAATCAAGCCAAAAGCTATGCAAGTGGGTTCTCCCCAGAGCAAGCTCAATGCCCTTGCATAACCTTAACTAAGGAATTCATGGGCTCCATAGTCGATTTAATGATCATGATAAGTTAGGGACCAATTAGAAAGAATCCACTCAAGAATCCCAACACATCAAACTAAGACAGAGCATAACATAGAACCCAACAGGGAGGTGAATTATGGTAACATGGATGAATTATAGAGAGGGTCGAATGGAGTTCCAAGTTGAGGTCATAAGAAGTCCCCTATGAAATTTATGGTTAAAATGACTTGAGAAGTTCCATCCTCAGTCCAGACCAAAACCATCCACTTTTAGTGACTTCGCATCACCACTCTAAGACTGATCCACCCACTTGAGACACAAGAGTGCTTCCACAAAACAACCACCATTCCACAAAGAGAAAAAAGGAGAATTAGGAAGTAAGAGAGAGGGCCTTAGTTAGATGGGACTATCAGGCATAGGTGCATGTCATTCAAGTCCCATAACTAGTGCTTGTAGCCCTTTTATTTGTCCAAGGGATGTACTTTGAATTTCCATTGTTGTTGTTGTTTTTTGAATAATGGGAACCACACCATGTGAGGACTTATTTTTATCAAAGGGATGTGCTTTGAATTCCCATTATTATTATTTTTTTGAATGATGGGAACCACACCATGCAATGATGTTATTTTTCTTCCTATCATTGGGTGGTATGGAATGGAAAGAAGTTTGTGAGAAATACTCAAGCACTCAAGTAAGAAGAAGAGTACAAAGAGTATTGAGTCGCCTTGAAGTCACATCCTTTACAAACCTTTGAATCCTCCCTAATTTTGGAACTACCAAGGTCACTGATTGGTTAAATGTTTTGTTAATGAAAAGGAACCTCAAATTCCCAGAACAAGGAAAACCATAGAGTTCATTGGATGGGTAGAGAATGTGGACTCACTACATGTTCCATGAAAAATAAACCATGCTAAAGTCATCAAACATCATAATTCAAAAATAGTAACTAGACATTGACAGTCACACATTAAGTACAAACCATAATTAGTAAATAGCAATAGTGACACTGTGTCCTATGATAATAAAGAAAATTTATTAGCAAAAATGAGAAAATATCACACTTAAACAAAAGGAAAAAAAGGTAAAATATATAAGAAAGTATAAAATAATAAAGAAGGTTTAAAGGTACTAAAGATGATATAAAATTAGAAAAATTTGTAAAATAAAAAATGTGAAAAACAAAAAGGTAGAAAAACTGTGAGGCCATGGTAATGGTGAGCATGGATGGCCCCATCTTTCCCATGACTAAGTTGGAGGGAGGAGATCCAAAAAATAGAACATGGTTGTCCATATGTTGAGGTGGTATTTACATTGGCCTATTTTGGTTTTAGGAAAGGCTTCACTTGTTAGATATTGATCAACTTCTTTTTATTTGGGTGGTTAGGTTTATAAATTATCATGGTCCTAGAGGGAAAGGTTTGATCAATTATATAAGATCCCTTACAGAATGTTTGGAATTTTGCTTTTGGGGTACATGTGTGGGGTTCCAGTAAAGAACCTTATCTCCTAATTGAAGTTTTACTTTCTTGATTCTAAGTTCATGATGTTGCTTCCTGAATGTCTTATTCACCTCATGCAAGGATAGGGCTACTAAGTGATTTTCGTCTAGCATGTTTAGATTGATCAATCTTTCCTTTTGTGCTAGACTTAGGTCAAGGTTTAGATCATATGTTGTTGAGAGTGTACAAAGCTCAAATTGAATTAGGAGTGTTGGAAGTTTTCCGTACACTAACTCGTAGGGAGAATATCTAATAGGAAGTTTCCAAGTTGAATAATAAGCCCAAAGAGCATTGTTAAGTTTTGTACTCCAGTCCTTTCTATATTTGCTAATGGGTTGCATTAGTATTTTTGTAATCTCCTAGTTGGTTACCTCTACTTGACCTGTGGCTTGGTGATGGTAAGGTGTTGTTAATTTATGTTCTAATTTTAAGTGTTACATTAATTTTCTAAATGTGGTACCTATGAAATGAGTCCCATTATCATAATATTTTGTTGTATAAATTTGGTAGTAGTGGATGATGTACAGTCAGTAACGAATATTGCTTTTGCCTATTTTGTGTAGTAGTCAACTACTACTATAATATACGCTTTCCCATTAGACATGGGTGTGATGGGACCCATGAAGTCAACACCCCATATGTCAAAAGGTTCCAATTTTGAATACATTGTTGATGACCTTCCATGCAAGTGGCCATCCCACCATCATGTTGACAACATTCATAAGACTTGATAAACTAGTGAGCATCCCTAAATTTTATAGGCCAATAGTATTCTACCATCACTATTTTTATGGCCATGCATCTCCTTGCATAATGGCCTTCACAAGGCCCTTCATGAGCATCCTAGAGAACACGTAGTTGATCTTCATTAGGGACATACCAATGAATTAGGCCATTGGCACACACCTTGTAAAGATGTCCATTAATTTCTATGAAGTATTTGACCTAATGAAGAAATTGTTGCTTTTTCCTAAAATTGAAGTCTTTTGGCATCTCTTGAGTAAGAAGATATGTGAGGATGTCATTATACCATATTACTTTTTTAGATGTTTGTTCACTTATTGCTCTAGTAAAAAGGACTTCATCTAGAAATTGATCAAAGACTGGACACTTCTCTTTGTTATCCCATCTTAAGTGAGAAAGGTGGTTAATGACCACATTCTCAGTCCCTTTTTGATCTATCATAGTGAGATTGAATTCCTACAAGATCACAAGTAATTGTATGATATGGAGGCTCATTGTTCACTTATTCATGAGGAAGCGAATTGCATTATGGCTCATATGCACAAATACTTTGTAATCAAATACATAGTGCCTAAACTTTTCTAGCACTTATACCATTGCCATTAATTCTTTCTCTATGGTGGTGTAATTTAAATGTGCTTCCATAATGCTTTGACTCATGTAGTGGATATAATAGGGTTATTTCTTGTTGTCCATCTACATAAGCACTACTCCCAAATCATAGTTAGATGTGTCTATCATGATATGAAATGGTTTGGACCACTCTGGTGCTCGTAGGATTGGTGTTTCCATAAGTTTCTCCTTTAATTGTTAGAATGTGTGTTCACATTCCTTGGTCCAAATGAAAGGTGCATCTTTCTTTGTAAGTTTTACCAACAGCTTTGCGATCTTAGACAAATTCTTACTAAAACATCAATAGTAACCAGTGTGTCCAAGGAATGACCAAACATCTTTCACAATCTCTGGTCGATGTGTTATTCCTTGGATGACCCTTATCTTTTCTAGGTCTACCTCAATCCCTATTTGTGAAATTCAGTGTCGTAGCACAATGCCTTCTTGGACCATGAGATGGCTCTTTTGCCAGTTGAGCCATAGGTTTGTCTCTATACATCTCTTCAGTAGTTACTCAAGTCAATCCAAGACTTACTCAAAGGTAACTCCATAGGTGGAGAAGTCATCCATGAAGACTTCAACACCACTACTAATTTACTATTTAAAGATACTAAGGACCAAGCATTGAAATGTTGCAAGGGCATTGCATAGGTCAAATGGCATTTTATGATATGTAAAAGTTCCCCAGGGGTTTGTGAATGTTATTTTGGCTTGATCTTTGGGTGAAATTTGGATTTGGTTATAACCACTATAACAGTCCAAAAAGCTATAATAATAATGCTCAGAAATGGTGTTTAACTCTTGGTCTACAAATGGAAAAGGAAAGTGATCCTTAAATGTTGCCATATTTAACAACCTAAAGTCGATGCAAACCCACTATTTTCTACCCTTCTTTAGTAAAATTATGAGTGGCCTAACCCACTCACTATCTACAATTGGATAGATAAACCTTGCCTTGAGGAGTTGCTCTATTTCCTCCTTAACGACTTCAATTTAGGGTTTAGTCACCTTTGTGTCTACCTTCTAGGCTTCATGGCCAGGTTAGTGTAGATGTGATGTTGGAATATCCGTGGATTGATTCCTGTTAGCTCTAGATATGATCAAGCAAAGGCTATTGACCATTTATTCACCACCTTCAACAACTTTTCTTTTTGCTCAAGATCAATTTTGGCATTAATGATGACCAGTTTACCATTCTTTAAAAATGCATACTCCATACCAATTAGTAAAGTTTTTAGTTCTAAGGGCTCATGNATGCATACTCCATACCAGCTGGTAAAGTTTTTAGTTCTAAGGGCTCATGCTTGAAGAGATCAAGGATTTCCAACTCTCCCCAATAGGTATCATCATCTTCATTAGAGAGTTGGGAATGAACTTATTCAATTTTTTCCATGCCTTTAATATATGCACATGTTAAGCTCTTAGTTGTCTCCATGCATATTGTGCTACTATTTGAATTAACTATCATCCATTGGGTGCCCTCCTGCTTTATGGCTATTGTGTATAGACATAATTGAATATTAATTTCTTGTGCATACTTATTACATGCTTTAATATATGCGCTCTTGATGGACCAAATCGTTTGCACACAATTGCACCTATTATCACTATACGCGATGCATGGAATATGCTTCTTCTCAATTTTTCCTAGCTCATTTTTCTTAGATATTTTGAGAGATAAGTCCCTTGTACCCATTCGTGTGTCGACTGTGCTTAACCAAGCCTTTTCCATGATGATGGGAAAGTTACTTTTATAATTATCCATCTTGATTACCAAAAAAATTAGTAGGATAGGAACACCCAGAAACTATGGTTACAATGTCCTCTACTAATTGCAAAGGGACAGTAATTGACTGATCTTTTAATTCTAGAGGAATGTTGCTCTTCTTAAGAGGTGGTAGGTTCTAGGCCTTGTACATATAATGGGAGATGAGGTTAACTTTAGAACTAGAGTCAAGAAGAGCCTTACATCACTCTTGTCTAGCAATTTGTAGATAGATGAGTGGACTTTCTGGATTAGATCTTTTTGTAGGAAGGTTTCCAGCCTTAATCTAGTTAGAAATAGCATGGGTTAGCATTATAGTATGGATCCTAGGCGGCACTTATTTTGAAGGGAACTCGAAGGCATTTGATGTAGAAGACAAGGGTGCTGGAGATGCAATGCGATCAGCTAGAGTAGGTTGTGAGGGCTAGAGAGGGCTGCTAGGATAGAAGAAGGGCCATTTCCTTGATCGATTATCCAGACCACTTACTTGAAAAATTGGTTGTGAGTGTATAGCCCTTGTAACATTTTGTTGTTGCAGTTGTGGAGGAATCTCATCTTGCATAGATGAAGTAGGAGGTAATTGAGTTGAAGGTGGAGGTGTAGCTGTAGATGGATGTGGAGGATGATAAGGATATAGATATGGATTTTCCCCTTGAGTAGATGATGAATGTATTTGGTGGTACTCTAGAGGGTAATAGTGATGCTAGAATGATGCATGACTTGCTAAACTTCTATGGGAGATGGGTTGCCAAACATAGTATTTGTATGGATTTGGTTGTCTACAAGGGTACTACTACCTTGGTGGTGGCATTTCCCATGATTGTGGTTGATACCATTGTTCGTATTGTTCATAAGGTTGTGGGGGAGTTCCACTTCAGTAGTAAGCTTATTGCTATTGGTGGAACTACCTTGGACTACCTTGAGGGTAAGGCAATTGTCTTGGAGCTTGCCTACATGCTAGGTAAGGATTCAATGTATACACTTCAGAATCTTGTAAGTGTGACACCACAAGGCAACATTTCTTTGGATGTTCATATTGATAGATGTCACATTCAATTTCATCATCAGAGTCAAACTCCACAACTTCCTCTACTGCAGTAGCTTTGCCCTTATCTCTTTGGTAGGCATGTTCAGCTTCGTTTCTTCTCCTGTGATTATGATCACTATGTTGCTCTTTGGATTCTTTAGCAATCTTCAAAGTGATTTAAAGCCTTTCATCCAAAGAGTCCCATAACTTATCAACCTTTCCCAAAATATCAAAAATAGATTTTTTGATGGGTAAGGTCTTTCTATTCACCACTTCATCAAGTGGTAACTCCTCCTCGTCACAAAATCAAACCTCTTATTTTTTTATGGATGGGTTTCTATTATACTCTTTAGCACTTTTTCTCTTTCGTAGCTCACCTTATTCATTTGCTATGTGCTCAATTAACCTTTGGATTTGATGAGCTCTCATTTCAAAAAACCTTCTTTGGGCATACACCCTAAGGGTTCTTCTTGTTTCTGCTCTAAGCCCATCTATGATGCAGCAAAGTTGTTCCCTCTGAGAGTAATCATGGTTAGGGCATTGGTGTAGGAGTGAATAGTATTGATCCATGGCAGCATCCGAGGGTTCATGTGCTTCTTGTTTCCAACCTTAGATTTACCTTCTTAGATTAGACACTCTAGAGTACATTTGATATTTTTCATTAAACAGTTCTAACATAGTACTCTATCTTCAGATAGATTCTAGCTCTAAGGACTAGTACCAGCTCTCAGCTTCCTTAATGAGTATCCTTGGAAAAAGCTTGAGTTTTTGCCACTCATTCTCTATGTTTTGTAAGGCATAGGCGTCTTGAAAAGTTTGTAGATTTGTCTACAGATTAGAATTGTATCCCCCCTCAAATCTTAGAATATTGCTCATGTCTAGGTGCTTGATTTGACTATTCTTTATATGCCTAGTTGGGATTTTCACTACCTTTGCAATGTTGAACATACTTTGAGTTGCCACTAAAGGTTCATCATCATTGCTATGTTGATGATGCCAATGGTGGTTTCAGCCATCCCTTTGATTTTGGTGGCCTTCACAATCATTTTTATTTTGTTGATCACCTTCATCACAGTTTTTTTGATGGTGGATTGCATGGGAATCGTTAGATGAAGAGGAATGTTCAGAATCAAATGAAGAGGATGAAGAGGAAGGTGAACTACCACCACCACCATGGTGTCCACCATCACTCTTATGCTTAGTATGATTACCATCCTTAGATCCCTTGTTATTGCAATGTGTACCCAAGTCCCTACCTTGGCTATCACTCTTTCCTAATCCTAGTTTATGAATTATCAATTGTAGGGTCAAGTTTACACCCTTGCCATCAATAGCAGGGGGTGGAGAATCTTCATGTTGGAAACCTTCAAGGAGAGGATCCTCATTGTCTTCTTAATCTAGTACGAATAAGGGGTTAGTGTAATGCTTTCCCTTTGTAACTTCATGGAGTTTCTCCTAACGTTTATCTCTTTTATGTTGTGTTTCATTGGGATAGTAGTTTCCAGTGTCGTATCCATCCACAACATACTCTTCATGAAGATCTGCTATGCCCAACTTCTTAAGGGTTTTAAATAGAATTCTAGGCATAAATTTATCAAGAGGTAAGATGACATTGCTGTCCATATCATGCCATTTTATTTGTTCATCTTGATGTAGGATGAAGGTGAAATTTGGCACAAACTCATTTGGATGAGTGTATACCACCTTGCATTCTTGTGGAACTAGTGGTTTAATATCTTCAAGCTTGCGAGAAGAAGAAGAAATTTTGTAAAATAAAATGAAATTGTTAATGTGCTTTTATAATTTTATGTATAGTGGGAATGATATGGACATTTAGGTTCATATAATGATATTCACTTAAATCTAAATAGTGCACATTTCACAAACAAAAGTCCCTAGCAATGATACCAATGATGAGNTGAATTTCATGGACTTCATCTTTTCTAGTGCACTAGCCTTTTTAGAAAGTGAATCTAGCCTTAAGGTTAATCATTGTCTTCCTAATTACACTTGTGACATTCATTGGTATGGTTACGTGTAACTGAGGCATTCGATTTGTATCATTTTTATGTTTTATATTTGAGTTCTTGAAATGTAGATAAAAAGGGGTTTAATTAACTAATCTAAATTAAATTATTAACTAATAATTTAACTAATCCTAACATAAGTATTCGTTCCCACTTTTTGTACACATCTTGAACCCATGTATCCATTACTGGGTGACCAAACACTATGCTATTGGGTGTACCAAGCGATAATGCTACTGGGATTACCAAGGGAATATGTGTTACGCTCAAAGCAGTTGTACTTATGTGTGTAATATATCTAGCTTAATTGCTTATCTAACATAGTAATTGAAAAATAATTGATAATATTTAATAAATAATTGGAAATAATAAATGCATAAATAAAATATCTAATCTATCCAAAGTGCTAGAAATTTTATCAAAAAGCTCATCTTTATTACTGCACACACTATCATGCTTAGGTACAACAATGCTCGAATAAAGATTTGTACAGTTAATGAATCCTGTTGGTGGCACTCAAGGAAAGAAATTCTAACTTTTGAATGGAAAAAATGCAAGAGCTTCACTGCTACTGAAATCTAAATTTCCATAAATGTGACTAGTAGGCACATATTTATAGGTGATAGATAGACACTGTGTCAATGGGGCCTAGTTGATGTAGGGCGAGATGCATCGATGGGACCACGTCAGCCTCATCGACGCAGCCAACCAACAATGACTCATTAAGGGTGAAAAGCAATATTTTTTTATGCATTTGGGTTATGGTTAATTAACTAAAAAAGTTGAAGATTTTACTATTTTTTGTTGATAGAATACTAAAACAAAATGACATTGTAAAATATATAGCAGATGTAATAGGGGCATTTTGTAATGGAACTATCTAGAAAAGCACAATTTGACATCATCATTAAGTCTAAAACTAGCCAAGTGCTCCAAAGCAAACTTAAGATAAACTACATTTCAACATTCACAACACTTGCACACATAGTATAAGTACACATAACATGTTAGTCCCTATGTTATGAACATAGTAAGTATACCTCATAAAATCATATAAGTGACAAGACCAACCTGACACACACACCTAAGACTGCAGCTAGCATAAGCAACCATACAAGAGACATCCTTTCCTTAAATGAGCTAAGATGTGTTCCTACTCTAATGCATGTAGTCCTAAGCCCTCCTCTAAGGAGAAAGGTGCTGGTGTAAGCATTGAAGTGAAAGCTCCTTTGCAAGCCTACATATCCTTGTGATGCAGTACACAAAGGAATAAGGACCATGTAGTTCTTTGGTGATTGCTATAATAACATGAATCTTGTTAGGATTTCCACACTCCTCCAACCCTTGTTCCAGAGGAAAACAACCCTACCCAATAATATCAAATCATTATGGGAATATAAACCTAGTATATTTTCCTTAAGATTAACCTTTTACCTTATCTTGTTAACATCTAAGAGATTGAGCTAGAGAGGGAGACTCTACTAAATTGATCAAGAGCTAACTAGATCTAGATTTATAGCTAGCTAGATCTGCATTATCAACTAAGAACTATGATAAGCCATATTTTCAATTATTATTTCATATCTTACTTAGATCTTGTTGTTAATCTACAATTGTCTAGAATTTAGATCTTATTTAAGAGATTGAAGTCATGCAGGAACCCTTTCTACAATACTCTCAATTTCAAGTAGGGTAATTTGGTAGTTTACTCCTTTAGGTTTTGGTATTTGTTTCATTTATGAAATAGTTATTTGTCAACTTGATTTCTTGGATTTCAATATTTTATTATTATTATTATTGCAATTTAGCTATTTCTAAGATCTTTTATCATGTATGGAGCATTAGTTAATATTTTGCACAATTTTGATAACATTTTAACCAAGTTTGACCACATTTTATTTGCATTTTGAATTCTACTAAAAATTTAGCTATAGAACTAGGGGTTAGATCATTTTTCATGTTTTTGATCCCCAAGATGACTCTGAATGATGTCATCCTAGTAGGTGAAAATACTTAGCATGTTGATGTAGACCATGAGTAATCCTTTATCACCCATCATGATGTGGTCATGATGAATATTTAATGATATTTTTAAACATGTGATAACATATAAAGCAACTTTTATAAAGTGATCCCAATCTCTAGGCACCAAAAAATTATGAAAATGGAAAAAATGATATTTTTAGGGCTCCCAGAATGCTTGATAACTAGAAATCAACAATTTTTTATATTTTAGTAGTGGTAGAAGCCTAGAACAATCATAAAAGTTTTAGATTTTTAATTAGCAATATTTTACTATTTTAATACATTCATTTGAATTCATACTTTGGGCTTTGACCCAATTTGACTCATTAGAACTTTCAATTTAATAATATTCCTTGACAATTAGCTTTAAACCCTAGTTTTGACATTTGACATATTTTGGAAAATCTTTTTAATTATATTTTACCTGAAAAAATGTGAGATTTAGGCTCATCAACTGTTCAGTAAAATATGAATCTTAGATTCATCAACTACATGCTTGATATGAGATCTAGGCTTACTAACTCTTTGGTTTAGAATGGCTGCCTTTGTTGGATGCTTAGGTTCATTTCCCCACTACCCAAGGGTTTGTTTATTAGATTTGCTATTTGTTTTGGTGTTTAGTTTGGTTTGGCTAATTTGAAAAATATTTGGGTTTTAGGCTTACTAATATATGACTTACCAAACATTTGATAATATGTAGGTTTTAGACTCATGAATCATTTGATAATATGTGGATTTCAGACTCACCAATATTTTTTATTCATTAGATTGGTTAATGGGTGGTGGTAGAATTTTATTTAATTAATTGTTTAGATCTCTATTTTTTTTTGATGCATTGGTTTGATTTGTATTTTTATCTACTGATATTTTGTTGCAACTAATTCATATGCATACTATACAACTACTTGATGTCTCCAACCAAACCCAAAAGGGAGTATTTGCTAGTTTTGTTTATCCTACTCCATCTTAGGATTGATTTCTTTGGCGTTGTGTGATTTTTCAAGTGATTATATTAACTTAGTTGAGAAGGACTTAAAGAATGATGCTAATGATTAATACTTATAGTTTAAGTTATTTAATTAAAATTAATTTTTCAATTTAATTTGGATTCTATGCGATAACTTTTAGGTGGAATTGTGGATTTGGTACTAGTTATGAAACTTGTATTATGTTTTGCCTATATTTGGTGTAAGCAAATTATGTTTTGGGTTTTGGTTATATTACATTTATTTATGCATTTTCTAGTTTCATCTAATTATGAAACATTATTGCCTAATGCCTTATGGATGTAACTATAATTTAGATTTCCATTTTTTATCTCATGTGGTTCCATTGGATCATAATTTAGTTTCTAAGTTTTAATTGTTTTTTTTTTTTGATGAGTAGTGAGGATCCCCTAAACCTAACCATATAGATCACAACTATTAATGTGCAATCTGACCAAATTCTATTAATGGGACTAGTGTAGTATCTAGATCATTAAGTGTTAATTATAGCTCACTATCTCCTCACTTGAACTAGTTATAGCTTTATCTTGTATGGTTTAGTTCAAAGTGAGACATATCATTATGATTTTGTTAGGGCCTTGAACTAAACTAAATAATAATATAGAAATTAATTATTTAATTTCATTAATAACAAGAAATAGATCTTAAGCTAGCCTAAGGACAATGAGTGTTCATTCCTATCTTGCCGTACACATCTTGAACTCACATACCCACTAATGAAATTACCAAGTATTATGCTATTGGGTGAACCAAGAAATAACACTATTGGGATTATCAAGAAACTACGTGTTTATGCTAGAAATTGGTAGTGCTCTTTTGCTAATTGGTTAATGTGCATGAAAATGTAAATATTAACTAACTACATGGAAAGTAAATTGCATTGAAAAAAATCTATTCTAAGTCAAAGTACTATAATGAATATAAATCATTCTTGATCTTATTGTCATTCATGGAATGTGTTTATGTACAATGCCACTCAAATAAGAAGTCATATAGTTAACTCAAATACATATTGTGAGCACTCATTGACTATTTGCTAAGATTGTGAAAAAAAATTACAAGTGCTTGACTACACTATTAACCAAATGGTATCAAATACATGATGGATGCTTGCATATTTATAGGTAAATATGGAGATTGTGTCAATGTATATGTGTTGACGCATCTTAGGCTATGTCAACAAGAATGTGTTGATGAGGTTACATCGACATAGCTATGATATAACATATGTAACTTAGCATTTGCGATATAGCATCCAATTATGATGTGTTGATGGAGTTATATTAATGCTACTATGATGTAGCAAATGCAATGTAGCATTTTTGATATAGCAACCAACTATGATACATCAATGGGAATGCATTGATGTAGATGTGGCATAGCATCTATGATATTGTAGCCAATTGATACACTTAAAAAACAATGCTTCATCATATACTTACAACTTACTAAAAACTCATCTTCAAGTTATATAAAATCAATCAATTTTCATTACAAAAATTGTGGTATAACTGAAAATACATCAACTAACATTATCAAACTTGAGTGCCACATTACAAAATTTTATTTTGCACTACAAGAATTGACTAATTATTTGCTAAGATTATAGAAAAAAATTACAAGAGTTTAGCTACACAACTAACTAAAGGCTACAAAATATGTAGTAGATGCTTATATATTTATAGGAAAATATAGAGACTACATCAATACATACACATTAACGCATCTTAGGCTGAATTATTGCAGCTACGATATAGTAGTTACAATGTAGGATCTATGATATAGTAGCATCAATGGGAATGAGATCAATGTAGATGTGATGCAGCATTTGCGATATCATAGTTGACTAATATAATTAATAAATGATGCTTCATCATACCCCAATGACTCACTAAAAAATCATCCTCAAGTTATATAAAATTAACAAAGTTTCATTACAAAAATTGTGAGATGACCAAAACTAGATTGATTAAAATTATCTATCTTACTTGTCACATTACAAAATTTTATTCCACAGTGTAGATACTCATTGACTATTTGCTAAATTTATAGATGAAAATTGCAAGAGTTTGGCTACACTACTGATCCAATGCTATTAAATATATGATGGATGCTCTTATATTTATAGGTAAATATGGAGATTGTATTAATGCATAGGCAATGACACATCTTAGGCTACATCAACACAGATATGATATAGCAGATATGACATGGCATCTATGATATAGTAGCCAACTAAGATGCATCAATGAGGATGCATCAACATAACTACAATACAGCATATGCAATGTAGCATATGTGATATATCATCTAACTAAGATGTATTGATAGAAATGCATCAACATAGATGCCATGTAGCATCTACAATATTGTAGCTGACTGATACACTTGATAAACAATGCTTCATCATACCCCTACAACTCACTAAAAACACATGCTTGAGATATATAAAATTAACAAAGTTTCATTACAAAAAGTATGGGATGACCAAAGCTAGATTAATTAACATTATCAAAGTTATGTGCTACATTAAAAAATTTTATTTAAGTGGATGTATTAAAAAATGAAAAAAATGGATAAATATCCAAGTTTACAAAATTATAAAAGTCCTCAATCTTCTAATGATGAATCTTCATGTGTGTCTAGCGATGATAGTTTTTTCAACCTTAGCTGTTATGTTGGAGCTTCTTATTTTATGTAGAAATTTTTGAAGGATGGATTGAAATTTCTCCTCATAAACCCATGGTTTTCTAAGCAACAAACATGTAATGTTTGAGCTTTAATTTTTGTATCTACCATTTTTCCATGGGCATGTCCTTCTCTTTGCATCTCTTCCTTACCTTTCAAAAGACCTTCAACGTTAGTTATTCATTTAGAAATCATCTGCAATCACCAAACGATCAATGTGTGTATGACTTATAATATTAATACTTTCTAAAAGATAAATTATAAATGCTTTTATGGTGATCATTTATAGTATAACTAATCTAGATTACTAGCATCATCCTTGGCAATGACACCAAAGATGAGTGGTGAGGGTCTCCTATGCCCAACCATATAGATTAAAAGTGTTCATGTGCAATCTAATCCAATTCTATGGATGGGACTTTTGTGGCATCTAGAACCTTAAGTATTGATCATGGGTCGTTATCTTCTCACTTGGACTAGTGGTAGCTTTATCATGTATGATTTGGTCCAAAGTAAGACATATGATTATGATGTTGTTGGGGCCTTAAACTAAACTAAATAATAACATAGAAATTAATTAATTAATCTAATTAATAATAATAAGATAAATCCTAGCTTATTGTACACATCCTACACTCATGTACCCACTATTGGGATTACCAAGTCTTATGTTACTAGGTAAACTAAGAAATAACGTTACTAGAATTACCAAGAGAATACATTTGTACACTCAAAATAGGTTATTCTTATTACACCAATTAATTAATGTGCATAAAAGTGTAAATATTAACTAAGTACATGGAAAGTAAATTGCATTAAAAATGTATTCTAAGTCAAAGTGCTACAATCAACATGAATCAATCTCAATGTTATTATAGTTCATGGAATGTGTCTAGGTACAATGCCTCTCGAATAAGAAGCTATAAAATTAACTTAAATCCATGTTTCAAGCACTTATTAATTTTTTTCCAAGATTATGGAAGAAAACTACAAGAGTTTGGCTACACTACTAACCAAATGGTGTTAAATGCATAGTAGATGCTTAGATATTTATAGGAAAATATGGAAACTATGTCAATGCATATTCCTTGATGCATCTTAGGTTTAGTTAATAGGGATGGGTTGATGCAACTACAATAGTTTCTATGATATAGCAAATGCAAGATAGCATATGTGATATGGTAGCTAACTAAGATGTGTTGATGAGGATGCGTTGACATAGCTATGATAAAGCAAATGTGATCTAGCATTTGCGATATAGTAGTTAACTAAGATGCATCAATAGGGAAGCATGAACATATATACAACTTAGCATTTATGATATTGCAATTGATTGATACACTTGGCAAATGATGTTTCATCATTTTTGTAATTTGGTTTCCACTAATATTTTCATACTACTGTGTTTATTAATTTTTGTTTTCAACAAATAGGTCACATCCTATCTTGGGTAGTGAACAAGCTAGTTTTGACACACATGGGATTATTATCATTATTTTTGTTATGTTTTATATTTTATGGTATATTTTATCTTGTCCCTATGCACCTATTTATGAATGGCTATTGCTTCTTGTTAATTTTTTTCTTAGAATCCATTCAATTTTAGTAACTAGCATTTTTTCCTCATAGTTAGGTATTTTATATAAGTAATACATTTCTAATTTAAGTTTGGCTAGTGGGATGTTGTATTTCATGAACTATCAAATCCTCAATCATGAAGGTATCTTCATTCCATGGTTGAATCACTTGATGAATCTAATCATGAGGACATCCTTACAAATCCATAGAGTATGCATTTCATCTAGCTATCCTAATAAATAGAACAACTACCAATTATCTCAAATCACCATGGGAGATTGGCTCATGTTGAACAAAGAACCTCATAGGTGAATCCATGTTGTATTTTTTTTGAATTAGCCCACAAATCTACATATTTCATCAGTTTAAAAAATGTAGCTAAAGGATTGTACATTCATTTTACACTAAAATTCTTTGTTTGCACTCCAATCATACTTGTCACATAACCTTAAGCTAAATGGTAATATCCCCTACATGTGATCTTTCTAAACATAAGAACCATGCATAAAAATCCAATTTGAGTAGGCCACACAATTTTATAATTAAGGTACTAACAAACTTCTAAAAAATATTCCTTGGATAAATGATCAAAATTTTTAAAATGGTAAAGGTAAAGGACACAACATGAGGCCATATGATAGCCCCTATGTTGCGGTTTGTTAGATGTTAAAACAACATGATGCCCCAAATGCCATCTCAAGAAACAAACATTTAGGCGACATGAGAGCTTGCAAAGCTAAGACCATATTCCTATATGTCCAAATGAGAGATTGAATATGACCAAGACCTAATTATTTCTATTATAAGAAGGAATTAAATATAGATTCGTACCCATTCTAGGTGAAGGATTTCATTGAGAGAAATAAGAAAGGAATCATTTGCCATCCATCATAAAATGGTCAACCTTGGTAAACCTACAATAATTAGGAAACCTTATAAACTTTGAAAATATTTCTCTCATAATGATAACTAACCTTCATTTCCTTGGAAAATTTTCCATGTACAACTTTCATTCTCCAAAGAACCATGAACCCAAAGATTGTCGAGAATACCATCCCTTCTAAATTGATCACTAAACTACTGATGAGGATAAAGGTGTAGAATTAAAAGATCCATAATTTTGCTACATACAATGGATCCATGGCTTGTTAGTTAAGGGCCAAACCTCATAAGCAAGATTAGCTACTAAAATAAAAGCATGTTCTTTCATTGAATGAAGGCCACGTCCCCCTAGCATCTTTGGAAATGCTACAAACTCCCATTGCACTAGATGAAATCTATAATGCTCCTTCAAGCCTCTTCATAAAAAAACTTTGGGTAATCATATCAATTTTATCCAACATTGTAGCAAGGCTAAAATTGACATGACATAGACTAAGATATTGGACAACATGGCTTTGGTCATTGTCAAGTTCCCTACTACTAATAAGAACAAACATTTCTAGGATTCTATTTTTTTTTGTAATTTATCAATCAAATACATCCAAAAGATGAACTTAGGTAGGCCAAAGTAAAGACATTGATCAAGATAATTAATTAGAAAAATTTCTTTCTTGTATTATGAAATATTTAAAATATGTTAAATTCTTTGGGCTAGGTAGTTTATCTTTGAACATTTGGTTTTCTACCAATTAACCATTGGCCTAGTGCATTGACCAAAAAATTTTAGAGCATCTTAAAATTTTTGTCTTACCAATAATAGCTTTGAAAAATATAACTATATCATCCACATAATGTTAAATGATTTCCCGTACCATCTATCTTGCCCCTTCCACCTTCCACTTCCCTTACCATGTCTCTTTGCCTTGTCATGAATGGGAAGAAGGATTGCCCATCAAACTTTGGTAAATTCCTAGAAGGGTATCTATAAAATAGAGTCTCTCTTCTATGTTAATTATATGATGTACTCTAGATTTTTTTTTTCAATTTTTTGGAGTTTGACACAACACCAAAACTATAGAAAATCTTGCTAAGTTATGGGAGTAACATGTTACAACAATTATACAAGAAAGAAAAGTTTCCCAATCTTGTTGAACACAATGTTTCCCCAACGAATTTGATTTTTTCTAATAGACTTGATGTTTCTCTAGTGAATCCAATTTATTTAAGTGGATATCATTTTTCTTTCTTCAATTTTTCTCTAGCAAATCTAATTTCTCAAGAATTCCCATTTGGAGATTCTATATTACTTCTAGCTTCTTCAACAAATGTCAAAATTTTTCTTCTTTTATTGATGTAGAAATTTTTGCTAATTCCAAAAATACATATTTACAAGTTGGAAAGAAAAAAGTTGTGAAGCATTCTTCTAATGATGTTGTTATAACCAAGACACCTAATTTTTTTCTTCGTAATAATGTATCATGCATTGTGTCTAGGGTTACATCCATGAGGCCTTGTCAACGCAACCCTGTCGATGCAACCTCGTCAATGTAGCCTCATTGACATGGGATTCAATGCGTTAACATGGCCTTGTTGATGTAGTGTCTATTTTTTGCCTATAAATGCATGATCACCCATAATGTTTATGGCATCTTTATCATAGTTGTAGTAGAGCTCTTGCAATTTTGTCATTTGAAAGTTAGAATGTTTTTCTAAGTGCCCTCAGTAGGAGTCAAAGAGTGTATAAATCTTTATTTGAGAACTGTTGTACCTAAGCATAGTAGTGTATGTGCTAATAAAGATGAGCTTTCTAATAAACCTTGTAGCACTTTAAAATAGATTAATTGTTTATTTATGCATTCAATGTTTTATGTAATTTCCTTTAATTCTTTAAGTAATTAAATAATAAATTAAGCTAAATTAAGCTAGATTAAATAGTCATTATTTAAGCATATAAGTACCACCACTTCAAGCATATGCTTGGTGCTTGGTAATCCCAGTAACGCTTAATGCTTGGTAACCCAGTAGCCTTAAACATGTTTAGGATGTGTATGACAAGTGGAAATGGATGCTTATGTTAGGATTAGTTAGGTGTAGTTAGTTAGATTAAATTAGAAATTTAATTATTTTATTTTATTCATTATTCTTTATCCTTAGATGACTTAAAAACATAAAACATAGAAATGATAAAAATCATATGCCTCACTTGCACTTAATCATACCTTTTCATTTCACAAGTGTAATTGGGAAGATAATGATTGCAATGGTTAGTTTCACTTCCTAGAGACTAGTGTACTTAGAAGGTTATAAGTTCATAGAATTCGACTAGATTGCACATGAATGCTTAGTGATTTGTATGGTTAGGCATAGGGTCTACTCATTGCTCATCATTAGCATTGTTTCATGGGACCAAACCTGGGTTGTCCACGTGATAGGTGAAAATACTTACCACTATATTATAATGATAGGCTTATTATTATCCAAGTGGATCTCTACCATAACTACATGAATAGTATTAGTAATGGTAACACCCACATTCATGGGGGATGTCCCCACCAAGGCAACGATACCCTTACAGGTAGCCAAATCCATATGGGTACTATGTTCAGCAACCAATGTCTCTATGTGGCTCTTCTAGTCATGTATCTTTTCAGCATCACTACTACCCTCTAGAGTATTATAAAACTCATTCTTCATCTCTTAGAAAGGAAATTGCATATCCCTATCATCCTCCTCATCCTTCAACACATGTTCCTCCACCCTCAACCCAATTACCACTTGCTCCATCCATGCATGGTGAAATTCCCATGCAACCACAACAATGTAATGCTACCAAGGCTATTAACTTACAACTGGCTCCCTAATCTATTGGTTCAAAAGTCAAATCCCATAAAATAAAATTTATACAATCCAATAGCTCTACAAAATCCTCACTTGCTTATGTTGTTGGTTGCCTTGTGTCTCCTTCATCCTTTACATCCATTCATTTCAAGAGCCCTTCAAATCCAACGTTGCCCAAGATTTGCACTAGCATGTTAACCCATGTTGTAGGTGTGTAACCTTCCAAGGAAAAGAGTTGATCTTGGAAGTCCACTCATCTACTTGTAGATAACTAGAAATGAGCCATGTAAGGATATTCTCGATTTAGGTTCTGGTGTTAATCTGATTTGCCACGAAATGTACAATGGATAGAAACTTCCTACTCTCAAGAAGAGCAACATCCATTTAGAATTGATATATCAGTCCATCACTATTCCTTTGGGACTAGTGGAGGACATTGTGACCACTATCTATGGATGGTTGTATCCTATCGATTTCCTGGTAATCAAAGTTAACAATTGCAATGGGGAATTTCCAATCATTATGAAAAGGGCTTGGTTGAGCATTGTTGATGCACGAATGAGCATTAGAGATCTTTCCATGGAGATTTCCAAGAAAAATGCATTTGGAAAGATTAAGAAGAAGTGAGTTCCATGCCATATAGCAATACAGGGTGCAACTATGTGCAAAAACTCTTGTCTATTAAAAGCACATAAATCAAAGCATGTCAATAGTATTCTGATGAATCTAAAATCCAAAAGTGCCTATACATAGTAGCCATAAAATAGGAGGGCACCCAATGGCTGACAGCTAATTTTGAGAGCAACACACTTTGCATGGAACCTACTAAGAGATTAATTTGTGCCTATGTTGAAGACATGGATGAATTGGAGCAAGTTCATTGCCAACTCTTTGATGATGAGCTTGATGATACCAATTGGGAAGAGTTGGAAATCCTTGATAGTTTTAAACAAGAGCCCTTAGAGTTAAAAACTCTATTTACCAGCATGAAATATGCATTTCTAAAAAATAGCAAGCTAGTGATAATCAATGTCAACCTTGCTCTTAAGCAGAAAAGAATGTTGTTGAAGGTGATCAAAAAATGGCCAATAGCCTTTGCTTGGTCATATTTTGAACTCATAGGGATTAATCTCGGGTATGCTAGCATTGCATCTATACTAATCTACCCATGAAGCCAAAGAGGTAGCCGCAGTGATAGTTGAACCCCAAATTGAAGTAGATCATCAAAGAGAAAATTGAACAACTCATCAAGGTAGGGTTCATCTATCCAATTGTAGATAGTAAGTGGTTTAGCCCACTTGTAATTGTGCCAAAGAAAGGTGGCTGATGAGTTTTAGTTTGTTGCATCAACTGGGCCTTGTTGACATAATCTATTGCATTGACTAGGCCCCATTGATGCAGTCCATTATGTCAATGTAGCCTCATTGACACAGGGGTCTATCTTGGTCTATAAATACGTGCTCACTAGCCACATTTATGGCATAAAATTTTCAAAGTAGTAGGGGAGATCTTGTAGTTTGTCTATTTGAAAGATAGAATATTTTTCTCAAGTGCTTACAGTAGGAGTCATTGAGTGTATGAATCTTTATTCAAGCATTATTGTACCTAAGCATGATAGTGTGTGTGGAAATAAAGACAAACTTCTTGATAAACCTTGCAGCATTCTAGATAGCTTAAATGCTTCATTTATGTATTTAATGTTTTCAATTATTTATTTAATGTTTTCCAGTAATTAAGC
This sequence comes from Gnetum montanum, assembly GCA_015680685.1. Classification (NCBI taxonomy): domain Eukaryota; kingdom Viridiplantae; phylum Streptophyta; class Gnetopsida; order Gnetales; family Gnetaceae; genus Gnetum; species Gnetum montanum. The sequence continues at coordinate 796,127 of MNCI01016926.1, read as the reverse complement.
TAATGAAGTAAACAAGTAAGATAAGCTAGATAGATTAAACACATAAGTATGAGTGCTTTAAGTGTAACACGTATTCTCTTTGTAATTCCAGTAGTCTTATTGCTTGGTACACCCAGTAGCATAGCGCTTGGTAACCCAGCAGTGAATACGTGGATTCAATATGTATGTGGAAAGTGGGACTGGATGCTTAAGTTTGGATTTCTTAGATACTAGTTAATTAGTTAAATTAATTTAGTTAATCCAATTAATTTATATCTCTTTAAACACCAAAACTATAAAATAAAAAATGATAAAAATCAAAGGCCTCAATTACACATAACCATACCAATGTACGTCACAAGTGTAATTGGGAAGACAATGAACAACCTTAAGGAAAGGTTCACTTCTTAGAAGACTAGTGTGCTGGAAACTATAAAGTCCACGAAATTTGATAGGATCATGCGTGAACACTTTATGATTCACATGGTTGGACGTAGGGGTACCTCACCACTCATCATTGGCATTGTTGTCGAGGATTTTTTTTGCTGAACGTGTGCTATCTAGGATCAGTAAATACTATTAATATCATTGGATAAACTCAAGGTCAACATCACTTTTGAATGACATATAACTACTAAGCACACTGATAATTTTATTTGTTTTGCAAAATGTCTTCTTCTCATAAGCATGAAGATGTCAAACCATCAGTCCCACAGGAGTGCAAAGTGCTATATACTCATCTAGATGAGTATGTACTAGACTTCACCTTCATCCTACATCAGGATGAACAACTATGATGGTGTGATATGGAGGGCAACATCGTTTTTCCCCCTGATCAAACTGTACTTGGGTTGTTGTTTCAAACTCTTAAGAAGTTGGGCATTCCAGACCTTCATGAGGAATATGTTGTGAATGGTTATGAAACTTTGTACTATCATCCCACTAAAACACAACATAGGCAAGATTGACATTAGGGGAAGCACCATGAGGTGATGAACGGGAAACATTTCACTAATCTCTTGTTCCTACTAGATCAATATGACAATGAGGATACTCCCTTTAAAGGTTCTCAACATGACAATTCTCTACCCTCTATTATTGGTAATAAGGGTGTGACCGTAAACCTACAATCAATTATTCATAAACTAGGTTTAGAACAAAGTAATAGTTAGGGTAGGGACTTGGGTAAACTTCACAATAGCAAGGGGTCTAAGGATGATGGTCATAATGAGTAGAAACATGGTGGTGGACACTATAGTGGTGGTGGTGGTCCACCTTCCTCTCCATCTTCTTCATCTGATTCTGAACATTCCTCTTCATCTATTGGTTCTCATAGAAGCTATCATCAAAATAATCATGATGAAAGTGATTAACAAGACAACAATGACCATCAAGGTCACCAAGAACATAGAGGTGGTAGGAACCATCATCAACACAATCATGATGAGGAACCTCTATTGGTGACTAAAAGTATGCTTAAGATTGTAGAGGCAATTAAAATTTCAACTAGGCATATGAAGGCCAGTTTGATCAAGCACTTAGACATGAATAATATCCCAAGATTTGAGGGGGAATACAAATTTGATCCATAGACACATCTACCAGCTTTCCACAATGCTTGTGCCTTACAAAACATTAAAAATGATTAGTAAAAACTCAAGCTTTTCTGTAGGACACTCATTAAGGAAGTTGAAAGCTAGTACCAGTCCTTGGAACTAGAATCCATTTGTTGATGGAGTACCATGTTAGAATTTTTTAATGACAAATATCAGATGTACTCTAGAGTGTCTAATCTAAGAAGCCAATTCCAAGGTTAGAAATAGGAAACACATAAACCCTTGGATGTCACTATGGGTAGATACTATTCACTCTTACACTGATGCCTTGGCCATGGATATTCTCAAAGGAAGCAACTTTGCCACATCATAGATGGGCTTAGAGCTAAAACCAGAAGAACTCTGGTTGTTTATGCCTAAGGGAAACTACCTAAATTAAGAACTCATCAGATCCAAAGGCTGATTGATTAGGTAGCAAAAGAAGAAGGTGAGTTGTGAAAAAGGAAAAGTATAGAAGAGTATAATAAGGACCCTTCCATCAGGAAACAAGAGATCTAATTTTGTGATGAGGAGGAGTCACCACTCAATGAAGTGATGAATAAGAAAACCTTGCCCATTCATGAATCTATTTATGATATTTTGGTAAATGTTGATAAATTATGGGACTATTTGGATAAAAATTTCCAAACTGTTATAAAGATTGTTGAAGAATCCAAAGAGAAAAATAGTGATTGTAATCATAGGAGGCAAAAAGAAGCTAAACATGCCTACCAAAGAGTTAAGGGCAAAGCTGCTGCCGTAAAGGAAGTTGTGGAAATCGACTCTAATGATGAAACTGGATGTGACATCTATCAATATGAACATCCAAAGGGGTGTTGCCCTATGATGTCACACTTACAAGAGTCTAGGGTGTATGCATTGAGTCCTCGATTAGCACATAGGTAAGCACCTAGATGATTGTCTTATCCTCAAGGCAATCCAAGATAGTTCCACCAACAACAACAAGCTTACTATCTAAGTGGAGCTCCACCACAACTGTATGAAAAATACCAATAGTGGCACCAACCAAAATCATGGGGAATACTACCACCAAGGAAGTAGTAGCCTTATAGGCAACTAAATCCATATGGGTACTATGTTCAACAACTTGTCTCTCCAAGAAGTTCTGCAAGTCATGCCTCATTTCAACATCACTGTTACCCTCTAGAGTCCACCAAACACATTCATCATATACTTGAGAAGAAAACCCATATCCATACCACCCTTCGCATCTATCTACACATACACCTCTACCCTCAATCCAATTACCTCCTACTTCATCCATGCAAGGTGAGATTCCTCCATAGCCGTAGCAATGAAATGCTATGAGGGTTGTACATTCACAACCAATTTTTTTGTTGAGTGGTTCAGATAGTTAATCTAGGAAATGATCCTTTTTTTGATGCAATAGTCCTCCTTAACCCTCAGCCCCTAATGTGGTTGATTACCCTACATCTCTAGTACCCTCATCCTTTGCATCAAATATCTTTGAGTGCCCTTCAAACCAAACGTTTCCTTGGATTTTCATTATAATGTTAACTCATGCTATTTTCGATTAGATCAAGGTTGGAAATTTTTCCATGAAAAAATCTGACCTAGGAAGTCCTCTCATTTACTTGTAGATTACTAGACATGAGTCATGTAAGGCTCTTCTTGATTCTGGTTCTGATGTCAACCTCATCTCTCATGACATGTACAAGGCCTAGAACCTACCACCTCTCAAGAAGAGCAATATCTATTTAGAATTGGTAGACCAGTCAATCACTATTCCTTTGGGATTAGTGGAGGACATTGTTACCATAGTAAGTGGGTGGTCCTATCTTACCAATTTTCTAGTGATCAGTGTTGAAAACTACAAAGGTGACTTTCCCATCATTATGGGAAAGGCTTGGTTAAGTATGGTCAATACATGTATGGGCACAATGGACCTCTCCTTAAAAATCTCCAAGGAAAATGAATTTGGAAAGTTAGAGAAGAAGCGTATTCCATGCGTCACATACAATGATAATAGGTGCAATTACATGCCAAATATTTGATCCATCAAAAGTACATACATCAAAGCATGCAATTAGTGTACACAAGAAACATATATGCAAAGGTGTTTGTACGCAATAGCCACAAAACAAAAGGGCACCCAATGGCTGATAGTTGACTTAGATAGTAGCACATTATGCATGGAAACAACTAAGAGCCTAACATGTGGTTATGTTGAAAGCATGAATAAACTTGAGTACATTTTCACCGACTCTCTGATGGTGAAAATGATGATACATGTTGGGGAGAGTTGGAAATCCTTAATAACTTCAAGCAAGAGCCCCTAGAACTGAAAACCTTACCAACTGGCATGGAATATGCATTTTTAAACAATAGTAAAATGGCCATAATTAATGCTAAACTTGCTCTTGAACCAAAAGAAAAGTCATTAAAGGTGGTTAACAAATGGTCGATAACCTTTTCTTAGTCATATTCCAAGCTAATAGGAATTGATACAAGGATATGCCAACATCACATTTACACTAACCTAGCCATGAAGCCAAGAAAGTTGCTGCAAAGATGGCTAAACCCCAAATTGAAGCAAATTATTAAAGAGGAGTTTCTCCTCAAGGTGGGGTTTATCTATCCCATCGTAGATAGTGAGTGGGTTAACCCACTCAAAAATTTTCCAAAAAAGGTGCAAGTGGTAGGTTTGCATCAACTTCATGCTATTGAACATGGCAAGATTTAAAGATCATTTTTCATTGCCATTTGTGAGTCAAGTATTGGACACCATATATGGGCATTGCTATTATAGCTTCTTGGATGGTTATAATGGCTATAACCAAATCCAAATTACACTAGAAGATCATGCCAAGACAACATTCATGAGTTCCTAGGGGACTTTTACATATTGTAAGATGTCATTCAGTCTATGCAATACCCCTACAATGTTTCAATACCTAGTCCTTAGCATCTTTCAACAGCAGATCAAAAGTGGTGTGGAAGTCTTCATGGATGACTTCTCCACATATGGAGCTACATTTAAGCAAGCCTTGGACTGCCTTAAGTAAGTACTAAAAAGATGTGTAGAAAAAAATTGGCAACTCAACTAGCAAAAGTGCCATCTCATGGTCCAAAACGGCATTATACTAGGGCATAAAATCATTGAAAAAGGGATTAAGATACATCCTAATAAAATGAGGGTCATTCTAGGAATAACCTACCAATTAGAAATTTTTAAAGATGTTTGGTCATTCCTTGGACACACTAGCTATTGTTAGTGATTCATAGAGAATTTCTCTAAGATCAAAAAACCGTTAGTAGAGCTTACAAAGAAAGATTCACCTTTCATCTAGACTAAGGAATGTGAACAAGCATTCCAATAGTTAAAGGAGAAACTTGTAGAAACACTAATTCTATGGACACGAAACTAGTTTATACCATTTCACATCATGATAGATGCATCTAACTACACCTTGGGAGCTATGCTTGTGTAGTTGGATGATAATAAATGCTCCACTATGTAAGCCAAAGCATTGTCGGAGCACAATTAAATTACACCACCATGGAGAAAGAACTAATGACAATGGTGTATGCTCTTGAAATGTTTAGGCACTATGTGCTTGGCTACAAAGTATTTGTGCACATGGACCATAGTGCAATTTGCTTCATCATAAATAGGCCAACAGTGAGCCCTTGTATCATATAGTGGCACATGATCTTGTAGGAATTCAATCTTACAATGGTAGATCAAAAAAAGATAAAAAATGTGATTACTGACCACCTATCTCGCTTAAGATGGGATAATAAAGAGGATGAGAGATCACTCTCTAATCAGTTTCTAGACAAAATCCTCTTTACAAGAGCAATAAATGACCAAATGCTCATAGAAACAACATGGTACAATGGCATCCTCACTCACTCAAGAGATGTCATAAGATCTTGACTTTAGAAAAAAGCAATAATTTCTTCATTGGGTCAAATACTTCATGGAAATCAATGGACACCTTTATAAGATGTGTGCCAATGGCTTGATTCGTTGGTGTGTCCTTGATGAAAATCAATTGCATGTTCTCCAGGATGCCCATGAAGGACCTTTGCGGAGGCCACTATGTAGGGAGACACATAGTCATAAAAATCTTGATGGTAGGATACTATTGGCTTACAATCTTCAAGGATGCCCACTAGTTTGTCATATCTTATGACATTGTCAATGAGATGGTGGGATGACCACTCATATGGAAGGTCCTCAATAGTGGATTTAACCACTAAAACCTTTTAACATATGGGGTGTTGACTTCATGGATTCCATCAGACCTATGTCTAATGAAAATGTGTATATCATCGTAGCAATCGATTATTGCATAAAATGGGTAGAAGCACTAGCCGTTATCAATTGTAAATCATCCACTGCTACTAGATTTATATAACAAAATGTTGTAAATAGGTTTGGAGTACCATGTGCCCTAATTTATGATAGTGGAACTCATTTCATAGGTGCCACTTTTAGAAAATTGATGTAATGCTTGGGGGTTGAACATAAATTAACAACACCCTACCACCTCCAAGCCAATAGTCTAGCAAAGGTAATTAACCAAGAGATCACAAGGATCTTAACAAGAACCATTAGCAACTATAAGAGAGATTGGAGCACTAAACTCTCAAAGATGCCCTTTATGCCTATTTTTCAACATGGAAACTCCATATTGGCTACTCTCCCTATGAGTTAGTGTATAGAAAACTTCCAATGCTCCTGATCTAGTTTGAGCTTCATACACTCTCAACAACCTATGATATGGATCTTAATTTAATTCTAGCATAAAAAGAAAGATTGATCAACCTAAATGTGCTAGATGAAAACCAATTGGTGGCCTTATCTTTGAATGAGATGCACAAGGCATTCAACAAGTAATGTCATGACCTTAAAATACGGAAAGTAACATTTCAACTAGGTGATAAGGTTCTCTATTGGAACCCCAAAACTGTACCCTAGAAGGAGAAATTCCAAACGTTGTGGAAGGAACCTTATATAATTGATCAAACCTTCCCCTCTAGGGCCATTTTAATCTACAAACCTGAAAGCCCAAATAAAAAGTAACTGGTCAACATCCAATAAGTAAAACCTTTCCTAGAGCCAAGATAAGCCAGTGCAACTACCACCTCAACAGATGGACAACCACGTTCTATTGTTCGGATCTCCTACTTCCAACTTAGTTGTGGGCGAGATGGCCATCCTTGCTAATGATCCATACTTTTTTTAGTTTTTCTACTTTTTTTCCACATTTTTGATTTTACAAGTTATTTATTTTACAAGTTTTTGATTTTCAAATTTTTTCCAATTTTGGATCATTGTTAGTACCTTTGAACTTTTCTTGATTAACTTACACTTTCTTATATATTTTACTTTGTTTTGTTTTGTTTAAGTGTGAAATTTGATTATTTTTGCTAATAAAAGTGCTTTATGGCTATAAGACATAGTGCCACTATTGTTGTTTACTAATAATGGTTTGTGCTTAATGTTGTGATTGTTGATGTCTAGTTTCTATTTTTAAATTCTGATATTTGATGACTATGACATGATTTATTTTTCATGGAATAGGTAGTGAGCCCATGTCATCCGCCCACCCAATAAACTCTATGGTTTTCCTTATTTTGGAAGTTTCAAATCCCTTCCATTAATGAAACTTTTAATCAATTGGTGACCTTGGTAGTTTAGGAATTGGGATAGATTTAAGGGTTTGTAGAGGGTGTGACTTTAAGAGGACTTAATACTCCTTGTACTCTTTTGCTTACTTGAGTGCTTGGATGTTCTTCATGAACTTCTTATTGTTCCATTCCAACCACAAATAGAAAGTTAAATAAAGTCTTTGCATGATGTGATTCCCATCTAAAAATTCAGAAAATGATGGGAATTTAAAGCACACCCCTTAGACACAATAAATGAATAACTCTTTGCATGGTGTGGTTTCCATTTCAGAAAAATGATGGAAATTCAAAGCACATC
>MNCI01016926.1:726702-788459 GCA_015680685.1 Gnetum montanum | reverse complement strand
CTACTTCTCTTTTCTTCTCTTTTTGGAATGGTTGTTGTTTTATGGGAGCACTCTTGTGTCTTGAGTGGGTCGATCAGTCTTGGAGTGGCAATGTGAAGTCACTAAAAGAGGTTGGTTTTGGTTTAGACTAAGGATGGATCTTCTTAGGTTATTTCAAACATAAATTCCACAAGGGGCTTCTTACGACCTTAATTTGAGATTCTATCTCACCTTCTCAGTCATCCATTTATGCTACCGTAACTCACCTCACTGCCAGTTTCTATGTTATGCTCGATGTCTTAGTTTGACATGTTGGAATTCTTAGATAGATTCTTTTTGGTTGGTCCTTAACTTTTCATGACCATTAATCAACTATGGGGCCCACAAACTCCTTATTTGGGGTTATGCAAGGGTAATAAGGACATGAGCCTACTATGGGGAGGACCCACTTACATATCTCGTGGTTTGATTAGTTAAGTCCCTTACCTTCAACATCATCATAATTCTATCTTTTGCATATTCCATTATGCACACCACTCTTTGCTCCTTGAACTCTCATCTTCCATTCTAGTTTTACCATTTTTCCTAATTTTCTTAATTTGTGGAACTTCAACACCCTCTTCATCATGTTCATGGGTGTTTGGGTTTCCATTTGATCCTAATTTCATTCAAAATCTCTTTGTAATTTTTAAGTTTTTACCAAGTCAATGAAAGTCAATAGTGGCCAACAACTACATTGAGAAGGCCCCATTGACATAGTAGACCACATTAACTAGGCCCGTCAACGCAGTACAAAAATACTATAAATACTACTAAACACTTAGGAATTTTTCACATTTGGTCCATAACGCCCAAGGAATTTTTGCAATTTCAGAGCCCAAAACCTTCCCAAGCCTATAACTCTCACACTGTTTATCCAAATCATCCCATTCTTTGATCCTGCAATTATTGAAGGTAAGCTCTTAGTTGTGGAGGTAGCAAACCCTAAGATTTTGATGATAATTTTTTTGAAATTTTTTCTGACTCCCCTAAAAGTGTTAAACAATAAATGCTACTAACTCATTCATTTTTGAGAATTTAATCCTTCCAACAACTTTGGTAAACCAAAGATTAAATTAATAATTAACTACTTAATCTACTTAGCTATAATCACACCTTAGCCAAATGTAACCCCCTCATGAGAGAAGGTATTCCAATCATTCTAAGTTACATAATAATTACTAATCTGTTGTTATGTGTGATTACAGATGGCACAAAAATCAAAGAGACTGCAAGAGGAGGAACCATCACAACCATGGAAGAAGCAACCCAAAGGAGGAAGAGGCCAACAAGAACATGGCCAAGAACAAGCTAAGGTAACCCATGTAACAGGACCTCTCAGAGACAAGGCTGAGGTGGAATCTATCCAATAGATTCCTGAAGAGGTAGCCGTATATGAACATTCACAGCAAGGCGAAGTGCCAGACCCTATACCCAAATTGGAATTCATAGTCACATAGGCCTATCTTGACATAATTGGCAGCCATGAGGTCCAACACTCAATTCTTCAAGAACTAAATTTTGAACCATTCCTTGAACAAGCTCTAGAAAATGTCAAGACTCAATTGCAAGCCTCTCCAATGTGGCCAATCATCACTTTCAGTGGGGCATGGTACATGGGAGAAACATATCTCTTTTGGAATAATAGGAAAGTAGGATCTATTGTGAAAATCAAGGACATCCAAGTGTCCTACTTAGTGGAGGCCATTGCATAGGTCCTTGGGAACCAAAAACAGGAACATAGTTGGTAGAGTTGTCAACATAAGACAACCTCGGAGCAAAGAAGGAGGCCATTGCATAGTTGGTAGAAAAAGGAACACAGTTGATAGAGTTTTCAACATAAGATGACCCCAAAGCAAATAAGGAGTGGATGTAGTAGTGTTATGGGGTTGACTACAAGGAGTTTGGCATGCTCACACTGGCAGAGTGAGTCTATTTTAAGATAGAAACTTATCACCTCAATCCAATAGTGAGGCCCAATAAGGTGACAACCTTCTTCACTTGAGCATGTGCTACTTTAAGTCGTAAATTTCTAGCAAATCTTCCACACCTAATCTATCTAGAGATAGAAAAGCACTTTAAGGAGAATGAATATGGAAGAAAGACCTTGCCCTTCCTCTGCTTGATTAGAAAACTATGCAAAAAGGCAAGGATAGTCCACTAGACAAATGATATACTCAGGCATGCTCCTCGTTCTTTGTGAGTTGAAATGATGAAGGATAAGATATCTGCCACAACCACAAAAGAGGTGCAACAACTCCCATGTCCACCACCTACTCATGAGAAAACACTAAAGGCCTGCACTATAGTTGAATTCATGAAGAAATTCTAAGAGAAGTTCTTGAAATAAAAAGAGTAGCAGGTAGGAACTAGTGATGGAGATCCATTTGTGTACAAACTAGTCATGAGTCACCTCAGAGAAGTGGCTTGTACAATCAGCCAGATGGAGGGAGGTGGATTAATCCCATCTGCCCAATGAATGTAGTTGCCTATAAGGTTGAATCCAAGTGCTTGAGAGGTGATAGTGTCTCTCTGTTTAGGAATGCCACTTCCTTTTTAGTGCATCTTGAGGAGGGTGAGCAGGCAACCGTATTGGTGATGTAGCACTAGGGGTAAGAGACAACCGTAGAAATCATTACTAACCAAGTTTTTAAGGCATTAAATGCACTTTTAATGCTTGAACCAGATGTTTTTATACTAAGAGATGTGTAAGAATCCATAAGGAAAATCAGCAGAAGATTAACTATAGCCTAGCATGAAGAACTACTAGACCAACTGGTGGGAACCAGGCAACTAATTTTGGATATCTTGGATTTTCTAGATACCATCACTTCCACCTAGTTAGAGCTACTAGAGGCAAAGGGTAATTTCCTCATCTTGGAAGGAAAACTTGAAATAGCTCAAGCACATAATCAATGCTTGGCTATGGAAGTTGACAAATTGCATGCCTGAATTGCTGACCTTACTCTTATCAACATTATATTAACATGAGACGAAGCTTTTCAAAAACTTCAAGAATAGCTTAAGTAGGTTGAGGGAGAAATGGTAATGGTAGTCTTTAATCAGTCCATAACAAAAGTCGAAACTCATGCAGTATAGAAGGACTTGATGTAGGCTCGCCAAGAAAATGAGACATTGACTGTAGAAAACCATTGCCTGTGGAACATTGATGTACAAAAGCAATAGTTAGAAGAATTTATCCATCAATAGTAGGAGCAACTCACCAAGGAAAACATTGAACTTAGGAGATTGATAGTACAAAATCGTAACCTCTCCATGGAGAAGGTCTGCACCTTATGCCAAAAGTTAGCTATTGAGATTGCCGCCCTGAAGAACGAGGCTCTGAAATTCAAAAAAGTTAAAAATCATTACAGAGACTAGGTTGGCCTACAAAACGAGGTGAATGAAAAGCATATCCAATTAGTGAAGGTAAAACTTAATGAGGGCCTCCCACAACTCCAACAAGGCAGAGAATTGTGGCAACCCATTGTCAATGGGATTGATGCCTACAACAAGCTAGAAATTCGCATGAAGGAGTTGCAAATTGAAGAGATGAAAAAGTAGATTTAGTTGTCCAATCTTCATTATGCAAATGTGATGATGGTAATTGCTAGACAACCATGGTCTGAACTTGAAAAGCAAGTGGCTAGCTTGTACTTATTATAAAAGGCCAAGTTCAAGACCCATAAAGACACCAAGCAGAAGCTTGTAGTTGCAAATGTTGAACTTGAGGTTCTCAAGGCAAAATTTATTGACCAGAGATTAGTTGTAGAGAACCTAGCTAGAAGAATGAATGACTACTAGGTGTTGCAAGATACACTTTGAGTGTTCGACATTGAGCACAAGCAATTCACATCCTAGTTTATCAATATAAAGGAGCTCTTTCCTGTTTTACCTTGTCCTTGGGATGTTCCAACCCCAACCCACATCAGTGAAGCTATGTGAACTGTGAATGATCCTAGGAGTAAAGAAGAGAAAATGACGCATTATTGGATGCTTTGCACTTCCACTTGAAGTAGCAACAATAGCAGGATATCCATAGTTGCCTTTGCCACCACACATGCTTGAAGTCGGTGAAGGTCCCTTAGAACCTTAGGAGCCACCACAACCGAGGATTATTTGATCTTCTCCATCAACTTCACACCATCAAAGATCGTGTTGTCTAGGTTTAAAAAATCATTTCATGGTGTTCAATTTTGTATCATGAACACCACAATTTTTGTAATGTGTTGATTTGTACACTGAGCACTTAGTTGTTATGTACATTTTTTCTTGTTTTCTTTTGTTATGTCAAAGTTAGTCAATAATTCTACACCTTCCCAATTTTGTAAAGAACTCAAGGATGAGTTTTCATTTAGTTGTGGGGGTATGATGAGTCTTGGTTTGTCACATTGATTGGGCCCCATCGACACAGTTTGTTATGTCGATGTGGCTTTGTTGACTAGGCCCCGTTGACATAGATAATTGTGTCAACATGGCCCTATCAACCTAGGGGTCTGTCTTGGTCTATAAATATGTGCTCACTAGCCACATTTATGGCATGTCTTGTCATAGTAGTAGTGGAGCTCTTGCAGTTTTCCCATTTGAGAGTTAGAATGTTTTCCTAAGTGCTTGCAATAGGAGTCATTGAGTGTATGGATCTTTATTCGAGCATTGTTGTACCTCAGCATGATAGTGTGTGCAACAATAATGATGAGCTTTATGATAAACCTTGTAGCATTCTGGATAGATTAAATATTTCATTTATGCATTTAATGTTTTCAATTATTTATTAAATGTTATCTAGTAATTAAGCTAATAAAGTAATTAAGCAAGATAAGCTAGATAGATTAAACACATAAGTATGATCGCTTCGAGCATAACATGTATTTGCTTCGTCATCTCATCATTATTACTTGGTATGCCCAATAGTGTAGTGCTTGGTAACCCAATAGTGGATACATGGGTTCAGGACATGTGCAGAAAGTGGGACCTAATGTTTATGTTAGGACTACTTAGATACTAGTTAATTAGTTAAATTAAATTAGTTAATTCAATTACTTTATCTCTCTTTAAATACTAAAACCATAAAATACAAAATGCTAAAGATCAAATGCCTCAATTATAATTAACCATACTAGTGTATGTCACAAGTGTAATTGGGAAGATAATGAATGACCTTAAGGCAAGATTCAATTCCTAGGAGACTAGTGCATCAGAAACTATAAAGTCCACGAAATTTGACTAGATCACACATGAAAACTCTATGATTTATATGGTTGGGCATAGGGGTACCTTGCTGCTCATCAACTATGGATGCATTAATAAAGAAAATACAAGATGAAATCCCTTGGTGTATGTTATTTATAGATGATATTGTGTTGGTGGGTGCATCTCAAGAAAATATTACTACTAAAATGGAGAAGTGGATGCATGCTTTAGAATCAAAAGGCTTAATAATTAGTTGAAATAAGACAAAATATATGAAGTAGAATTTTAATGACAACATAAATAGTGGTAAAAATAGAAGTGATTATTCAAGGCAAGAAAGTTCTTTCCTACAAATAGTTTCACTTCCTAGGATTAATCCTCCAATTAGATAGTGAAATTAATAAAAATATCAAAAATAGAATTGAGTCAGGACGGTGAAAATGGAGATAGGCTAGTGGTGTGCTATATGATAAAAGAATACCAATAAAATTAAAGAGAAAATTTTATAGGATAGGATTAGGCTTGCTATCTTATATGGTGTTGAATTTTGGGCAATGCAAAAGAGGCATGAACAACAAATCAGTGGTAGAAATGCAAATGCTTTGATGAATATTAAATGTTACTAGAAGAGATAAACTACATAATGCAAACATTAGAGAAATGCTTGGAGTGGCTTCTATTTAAGATACACTACAAGAATAATAGTTTATATGGTTTGGACATGTGCAAAGAAGATTAGACAATAAGCCTATAAGCAAAGGTTGCTACATCATTGTTTTAGGAAAGCCACCAAAAGAAAGATCAAAGAAGATATGGAAAAAACAATTGAAGATGATTTGACAGAACTACAAATAAATAAATATCTAGCTTTTCATTGAGGTGAATGATAAAAAAGAACTTATGTAGCCAACCTTTTTTTTTTTTTTATTTGGTACAAGGCTAAGATGATGATGATGATGATGATAGTTTTGTGGTAAGACTCTTAATTTGGAAGCTTTAAGTCATGGGTGTAATTTTAATAAACAATGTTGAGTTATAATGTTATAATTGAATTATATATCTTAGGGTATACCTATATTATAATTGTTTAGGGTATACCTATATTATAATTATACCCTTGTAGTTTTATAGCTTACATTATTATTCTCTAAATTAACAATAATATTCTAGTAGGTAACCCTTAGTTATAAACTTTTATAAATCTTAAAGTGTACTTATGTTTCAACACCCCCTCTAAATTAACAATAATATTAATGAGCCATAGATTTCTTTTTCTAAATCCCTCTTTGTATGAGGAAAGGCTCTTTTATATAAAAAGAAAAGGTTTGTCAAGGCACACGCCCATGTGAGATATGGAATTTTAAGATTGAAACCCTTACTAACATCCTCTCAAGTGAAAAGAAAGAAAGGCTAATATATTGCTGCTTGTATCAATATGATCCAGTGAATAGATTCGTGAAACTAGGGAAGGTATAATTTTGAATATTAGACGCGGAAAGAATCTCACACAATTTGCCTCAGAAAACAGTTTTTTTTTTTTTAAGTTTACAAGGTGGAGATCAACGGTGTGAATTTGAAGCCTGTCAGTTATCTATTCCAACTCAATCCTTCAAAAGGAAACTATCTAATATTGTTTCCTGAATCTTCGTTGAATATTTTGTTGTTCAAGGAACCCTACCAGACAATCTAGAAACATGCCAAACATATAATTAACTTCAAAACCTAAGTTTCTCTTACCAATATATATTCAAATATATTACAATATTACATGTATTATATATAAAAATATTATATACCCTGAATTAGTGGCTGCTATATTTTTGCCGGTTCTTAAAAACCAATTATTTTAAGTTTACCCACTTTTTACAGAGAAAGTTGCCATAAACCGGTGAACAGGTCGTCAAATTCACACCTGGGACATAATAAAACATGCAGATATGGAAACATCAATTCTCCAAACCAGCAGCAGAGTTTCTGCAAAGTTTCTAAACATGAGAAGCAGCCAAATAAGGCATGGCATGCCGGCGTTATTCAGTACATAAAGACGCATAAGGCAGGCAAACCAGATGTTTTCAGAGGACATCACTTACAGCAAGCAAAAGTGCTCAAGATAGCGAAAGATATAAAAAAAGAATATCATATCGTTGAGATGGGAGAAGGAAAAACAATGGCAACAGTGGTACTGATGGCCATGGCAATGTTCATCGTGGTGGTGGCACAGGAGCCGGGATCAAGGCTAAAGCTGCCATGTACTTTGGATGTTGTGGAATCCTGTGGGTATGAACTGAAGAATCCTCCCCTGGGTAAGGGCCAAAGATACAGCAACAGCTGTTTCAAGGCCATGCAACGACCGGACGTCAACGCCTGCAACAATACTGCGTGTTTGTGCCTTGGAGGTGTGCCTCCTCGGGTGCCGGGCTTCCACCAGGCCACCGCCAACGACATTATCAAACAATTCGGCATCGAGTGCTTTCCTTCTTGGCCTAGCTCTTGCTAATCCTTGAGTTAATGTCTTAAAAGTTAGAAAATAGCTCATGTACTGGTGTAATCTCTTTTAACATTAGATTTTATAAATCAGATGCTGAAGTGCCGACGTATAAGAATGTCATCTGCAAACTTTATTTATCTAAGTGCAAACCTTACTTAATTTAAGTTTTTTCATATGAAAAAAGTATGTAGGTTGTGCCTTTCAAGATTCCTTCTAGATACGTTCAATGTATTTCTTTGTTGTTGTGGTGTGAATACCTATTTAATAACACATCTAGGTTACAGCAAAATCCTCCAAAACCCAACTTCTAGTACATTAAACTTGTAATCAAAGCCACATGAAACAAACTGAGAATGGGAACAACATTTGTATAAATGAGGATCTTACTTGAAAAGAACTAGCAAAAAGGGTTAAATAATGGAAAAAGGTCAAGGTAGCTTGTGAATAGGATTTGGTAGCATATCTACATGATAGCAACATGGTAGTCATTACAAATAAGTAGTATTCCAAAAATTATTCAAAAAACATATAGGCCCTTTAAGGTGTGGATTTCTTAACATTAATGGTGGAATTGTAAATAAAGTTGTTTCTTTGACTAGTATTAGCTTCTTTGATAACTTTGATATTTTTGGTTTTGTTGAAACTTGGGAAGAATTTTGTTCTATAGATTTTATAGTTCTTGGATTTATTAATTTTTTTTGCAAGGAATTAAGTATAAAAATGTCAAAATTTTGAGTAAATATAGAATGCAATATAAGAAAGAGACAAAATTCTAAGTATGGAATACAAGTAAATGAGAATATAATAATAAAAAGAAGATACCAAATTATGGGGGAAAGTTACCATATCCTTTTCAAAATAATGAAATGCTTTATTAATGAATTGCATAGTGTTTGCCTCCTATGGAGGGCCAAACTACAAAGAGATAGATGAAAAATGTGAGTAAAATGTAACTGATAAAAGAAGCTCAATGCTTGAGTAACATAGGTATTTAGAGAATGGAATTGAATCTCTAGAGGGTTAGGTTATGGATGGAAAATCTATAGGTGCTATCTAGAGTCAATTCCAAGCCAAAATGAAGCTTCCTCGATGAAGGTTATTGTCACTGATGCTAGAGCTTCAAAAATTTCAACTTTGAAAAGTATTGTGAAAGTCCAATAAATTTATCTCTATCAAAGGTTCAGAAGGTATTCAACGTGATCAAGAAGCATGTGGGTGCTGAAATGATGGTAGGAACTCATGCTCTTAATCCCCAAAATTTTACAAGTACTCTTAAGTCTCAAAAGATCCAATTTAAAATTTTTGTTTGAGCTTGTATTTATAGATCCATAGTTTCTATATTTAACTTAGAGTTGCTAAATTTGAACTCATATTTAAGTGTAACTTATTGCTAAGTTCAAAAATAGCAAGTTTTATCTTTATTTTTAGTAAACACGACAACCCATCAAGGTGATGTCAATTCTAATGATGACATAGTGTTAGCATTACTAGCACTTTGTAAAACATTTGCAAATTTTCCAAAATATCAAAAATGAACCTTTGGAGCTTTGTTTAACCTTTGAAATGATGTTACAAGATGCTTAGATGATGTCAAGGAAGTTGAAATAGGAGGAGATGGGATTGGACGCTGAGGTCAATAATGTCACGTTGAGATCAATAGTGTCAAAGATGTTGACACTGATATTGATGCTAGTCACACTAGCCAACCACACTAGATAGTTGCACTAAGACATACCAGTTGATCATGCATAGGCATACTAGCAAGTTGCACCAATCATTTTGGAGTGCTACTATAAACCTTGCTAGAGTGATATCAATGCTAGTGTCAACATTGGCATGGGTACCAAAGTTAGAAAAACATTTAGTGATTTTTAAGGTTGAATATTCAAATTGTTTGAAAGCTAGAATGACACCCAGAAAGAGGTGTAGTGACCTTCTATGAGGATCGAGAGATCTGCAATATCATGAAATGCTATAAAATTTGTGCATGGGATGATTCAAAGATGTTGAGATGAGTTTTGATCTTTCTAGTATCCCATTCTTAGCCAAAATGTTAATTTTCCAAGTTTCAAAAAGCTTGTAAAAAAGTACTAATTTCGAAAGCTTGGAGTGCCAAAATTATTGCCAATAAGTCATTCTAGCTCTAAGAGGTCATGTTGCATATTAGAATATAGTTTTGACTAGATTTAGAAGTCTCAAAAATAGTAATATGAGCACTAACACCAATGCTAATGCAGATGTAGTGTCAACATTAGTAAAACTTAGAAAAAAATTGTCTTTTTTAAGGATTTTCTAAGGTTGCTAGAATTAATACTAAAATGTAAGGATATGACCCTGAATGGTTCCTAGAGGCCTTAGAAGGTAAAAAATGCATCTTACAAGATTATTTTTAAGGCAATTTATGCTACAGTATTGAAGGAAACCCAATTTAATATCTTGTCATCTTTAACCCTTAGAAAAATTTTAACAACAAGGGTCTTAGGGTCAAACTACCAAATTTGATAAATTTTTTATTTTGTGATGCCAAGGAAGCTTAGGATGTATCATTTTAGTTCCCTCAAGACGAAAAATCCATGACAAATCCAATACTTAGAAAGAAGTTGGTTATGAATTTTTTCAGGGATCATAGAAAATTAAGTCCATAAGTTGAATTATGAATCTAGATGGTTTTCGACAATTACCAGGAGTTGAGAATTTATCTTGTGATGATGTATTTGGAGGATTTGATTCTTAAATCCTTATGAGAGAAGGTTGAAACCATTCTTAGTTTTGATTTGACATGAACTAAAAAAGTGGGTACATCTATCATAATTAGCAGCAACATCATCATCATTCTAGTATTGTCCCAACAAAATGAGGTTGGCTACATAAGATCTTTTTTTATCATTTACCTTTATAAAAATCTAGTTCTTTGTTTATTTGTAGTTTCTTGAAATAATCTTCAATTATCCTTTCCCATATCTTCTTTGGTCTTCCTTTGAGTGGTTTTCCTAGAATAATGATATAATGACCTTTGTTTATAGGCTTATTATTTAATCTTCTTTGTACATGTTAAACTCAACTAAGCTACCATTGTTGTAGCTTCTTTGAAATAAGAGTTATTCTTGTAAAATTATTCTTTCACAGCCCTATGAAAACACCTATATGAATTAGATGTAAAGTGTCTAATCTATTACTATAAATGTCTTTGGAATGATATGACCCTTGATATATCAATGATTATGAAGCAAAAAGGCATAAACCTTTACTCAAATATGAACTTATCCTATCATCCAACATTGAAAAAATAGGGAAATAATTGAAAGATGGTGAAATTAATGTTAAAAACTAAGGTGATATAAGTTATGTAAAATAATTTAAGTAAAGAAAACAAGTAAAAATATATAAAAATAGTAAGAAATGGGAAACTTGATATGTGGAAAATGATTTTAAGTTTCTTTCCCAATGAATAAAATGTTGAATTAAATAGATGAATAGATTTTACCTCCTAGGAATGGCCAAGAGCTACAATGATGAGAGATTGCATATTGTAGAAAAAATGATACTAGAAACTCAATTTATAAGTAAGAGTTTTGATGATGAAATTTAATCTTTGGTAAGTGTAGATATGAATGGATAAGCCTTTAGCATTGATTAAATTTGATTTTGGGTCAAAATTGGTTGTTTTTGTGAACTATCTTGCAGGTAATGCTAGCACTAAAAATGAATAACACTAGTGTAGGTGACACTAGTACTAAAAAATGGTTAGCACTGGTGTAGGTGATACTAACAATAAAAGTTGCTAAACATTGGTACAAGTGATGTTAGCACTATGTATATTCTAACACTAGTAGAAGTGATGTTGGCGTTATATAGATTATAATGCTAGTGCAAGCAACGATAGCACTAATGCTTGTCAAATGCTAATACTAGTCTAGGTAACACTAGTATTAGAATTACCATGTGATATAGGTATCTTAGTACTGAGACGAAATTTGCAAACTATAGGTTGCATCAAGATGACCGTGAAGCACATAGGTGACATGGTGGATGTAAGTCTTGGTGCTCTACATATCTCAAAATTTCAAAAATTTCTCTAAATCTTAAGAAATCGACCATGAAACTGAGATTTTAGACTAGTATCTATAGGCCTAGGATTTCCAAATTTGGTTTCAAAGTCAAGTATAGTTGAATGAAGTTCATTTTTAGAAACTAAAAGTTGAAGTAGAGATTAAAGATGTTGATGAAGATTTGACTAAGATAGTTGATGCTAAAGTGGTGACAATAATACTCAAGTTCTATTATTTGATTCATACTTAAAAAATATTTCATGTTTCACATGTTACAACAAATTCTACTAAGGCAAGTGGCATTAACATGATGATGTTGAAGCTTATGTCATGTAACCTAGTCCACACTTAGAAAAATTTATATATTTCATGTTCTATTACAAATTTGACTAAGGCAGGTGACATTGATGCTCACATCATGTTACCTAGCCATACTTGTAATATTTTTCATATTTCATGTGCTATTGTAAATTTGACCAAGATAGGTAATGTTGATGTAGTGATGCTGATGCTTGTGTCACATTACATAGTCACACTTAGAAAAATTTTTAAGTTGAAAGGTAAACTCGTAAAGCATGCTAGAGAATTAACTAAGATAGGTGACACTGACATAGTGATGATGATGCTTGCATCACATCACTTGACCCACATTTAAAAAAATTTACCAAATTTCATATGTCATTCCATATCTTACAAAGCTTATCAAAACTACCAAAGTTGATGCCTATCACTTCAAGGGTAATGTAAACTTGTTGTTGGATTACTAAAGAAATAAAAACTACAACTAAAAATCATGTTTGAAATACATTTTAGAAATTTTTCTAAGGAAAATGATGTTGATATTACATTAGCATCACCTGGCTAAACCTAAAAAATCTTTTTATCTCATGTTGAAAAATTTACATACGTAGATGACGATGACATTGTGTTAGCTTTACTTGGCGAAATTTAGAAAAAAATTTCATCTTGTGTCTCCTAGAATGTTTTCAAAATTGACACATGTTACCTTGGAATTGATGTAAGTTGATCATCAAAAGCTTAACAGAGGTGAATTTAGAGCTAGAAGGCAAGTTTGAAATACATGCTAAAAATTTATCTAAGACTAGTAACATTAACACTTATGTTGTGTCCCCTAGATGATACTTACAAGTTTTGTATTCTTGATTTTATTGAAAGTTTCCAAAATTAATGCTCATATGCTAGATCATAACTTGGAACATCTTCTTGGGACCTATGGAAGCTTGAGATACAACTTATGATGATTATTTTGGAGGTATTTAGATGGTCCAAATGAATGTAATAATTTTTAAACCAAATTTGTTTTAGTTACTAGTGAATTAAAAAAGTGGATACAATATTACCCCTTCTTGGTGAATGCTTCTAAATTGTCAAATGAGGATTCATAGCGAAGAAGATGAATGGTGATTGATGATGAACTTTAAAAAAAAAAAGTAGAAGAAAAGAAGTAGGATAAAGTGGAGAATGTTAGGATGTTGTTGATATACCAATCATGAGTATGATGCTATAATACAATAGGGGGGCATGGCTAAATCTTATACATAAAATGACTAAAATAATGTCACTAATAATGTTTCATACCCTTTTTAACTCAAGCTCTTAATATACACTCCCTAGAATAAAATGGTATCACTCAATCCTCACTAATGTGTTGATGAAAGAAAGGAATAAAAATTAAAATAGGAGTTAGAGAAAGAGTAAAGATATATGAGAGTTGAGAGATGAAATATAGAGTTGCACAATTGAAAAAATTAATAATAAAATGGAAAAGAAAATAAGTGTCATCACCTATAAAACAAGTTGAGGTGCTATGTTATAAAAGTGAGGTACAAGTAGATCCTACAATCTAATAATTGTTAATGATTGAAAAATTCATAGATTCTCTCCCTATCCTATTTTAACTTAACACATTCTCACACGGAGTAAAAATTGTAGAATAGTCATGGCTCTCTGTATGATGTAGATCACTTGTAAATATCCTTACCATAACATGTTAATGGGAAGAAATATTATTAGAATGAAATATGAAGAGATTGGAAAAATTAAAGGAATTTGCATGAGAGATATATAGAAGAATGGTATTATAAAATGAAGAGAGAGAAATAGAGAGGATGAAAAGAAAGATAGGGAGAGAATTAAAAAATAATGCAATAAAATATAGATGAGATGAAAAAAGAGTTGGATCAAACCTAATGATAATTGAATTTTTTTGGAGAAGAATGGGATAGGAATAAGAAAACAAAAAGAAAGGACGAGATAAAGTGATAGAGAGAGAGAAGATGAATATAGAAATGTGAATAGAAACATAAAATAGAAATATGGGGATAGAAAATGAGATAATGCCAATACACTTATCATGAAGATGGTGTTATTCCACAAAAGTGGAGCATACCTAAATCCCACACCAAAGCATGATTAAAATGATGTCATAGGAATTACTAAGTTGGATGATAAGAAACATTCATACTACATCCACTGTTGATGAGTAGCGAGGTACCCCTACACTCAACCATATGAATACGAGCGTTACGTGTGATTTGGTCGAACTCCAAGGACTAAGTGCTTATGCGCCTTCACTAAACAAGGATGAGTTAGGCAATCATTGTCTTCCCAAGCTTACTTGTATGGCACGATTGTATGGTTAAGTAAAGTTGAGGTATATGATTTTTATTCTTTTTATGTTTTATGTCCTGGTGCTAAAGAGGAAAGAAGTGAATTAATTGAATAACTAATTTAAATTTACTAATCATCTAGGTCCTAACTAGTCCTAACACCAGCATCCATTCCCACTTTTTGTATACATCCTAAACCAGTGCAACACTACTAGGACTACCAAATGCTAATCGTTACTGGGTTACCAAGTGTTCCACGTATGCTCAAAGTGGTTGTACTGAGTGTGCTTACTTGTGAAATTTAATGAATCAATAAAAGCAACATTAATTAACTAATAAAAGCATTAAAAACCTGTAAATAGCATTAAGGGGTGAGAGATAAGCTATTCTAAATGCTGCAAGGTTTATCACAAAGTTTGTCTTTATTTTTGAACATAAAGTATGCTCAAGTACACAATGCTCGAATAAATATCCATTCGTTTTATGACTCCTACTGCAGGCACTCAAAAATAATTCTAACTCTAAGAGGGAGAAACTGCAAGAGTTTGGGTAAGGGACTAAGAACTAATTGCCAAACCAAGTGCACCCACCTCTTATTTATAGGCAATGAGACAGGTCCTAATATTAGATGTTTGATATCACGGACTCAAAGTGTGCTCAAGTACATAATGCTCGAATAAATATCCATTCGTTTTATGACTCCTACTGCAGGCACTCAAAAATAATTCTAACTCTAAGAGGGAGAAACTGCAAGAGTTTGGGTAAGGGACTAAGAACTAATTGCCAAACCAAGTGCACCCGCCTCTTATTTATAGGCAATGAGACAGGTCCCAATATTAGATGTTTGATATCTCTACCCCAATATTGCAGCTCATCATACTTCACATGACTAAATGAAAACTCATCCTTGAGTTCCTTACAAAATATTGAGAAGGTATGGGATTATTGACTGAATGACAACTGATGATGACATGGGATGACAGACTCAAAGTGCCCAGGGAACATATCGACAAATATATTATAGCATTGGTGTTCATGCCCATTGTGGTGAACACTGTACATAGATGACATCCAGACCCTCATTTGATAGCTTGAAGAGAGAGAGAGAGAGAGAGAGAGAGAGAGAATGAGGCACATTACTATCGATGTCAAAACTATGCACACCATTGTTTATCCATAGCTACATGTCCAAACTTGTTCCTTGCATAAACGCTCTAGCTCCAGTCCATCCTGAGTGCTCCCTCCTATCCTAGTCCATTGTTCATGTAATCACCATCTGCACACACAACACACTCATGGATTAGCAAGGGTAGATAAAACCTAAGTTAGCTGCTACCATGCCTTAATATAAAGCACATTGGCTAGGTTGTGGGTATGGCAGATACTAGGTTAGAGGTTTATGATTGATAACTACCCAAGGTGTAGGGGTAAGATAATAATGGAATGGAAAAATTTGTGACAGGGTCCCCATGACTAAGAGTGAACCTCCAGTAGTAATAGGGTGGAAAACTTTAAAGAAAAAGAAGGATAAGAGAAATAACAATGGTGAAGCTAATAAAACAAAAGCAAAAATGGATGTCATTAATGGGGTGAATGAGAAATAGTTGATTTCAAGAAATGTTGAAGGGAACGAGCTTAACAATTGTACCAAAAAGGAATGCCAATGGGTCCTCCCCAAAGCAGGCTCATGCCCTAAATGCCCTGAAAAACCTACAAACCAAAGATTATGTAGGCTCTTGGAATGACATATGGAAACAAAAGTTAAGAACTTACCCACAAGAGTTTTACCAAAGACTAACAATGCATCAACCAAGATATAGACTCATTATAAAATTGGTAATGTGGTGGAATGTGGAAAGCGATACGAAAAGAGAGGAGAGAATGGGATGGAGTCCCAAAATTAAGATGGTGTAAAGTCCCTTGTGTAATATGTGGTTAAGGTGACTTACTAGAATTCTAACCAAATCCAGATTCAACTATCCACATCCAGTGACACGCATCAACTCACTTGACCAACCCATCCTCTCAAAGTAACAAGAATGCATCCACAGAGCCACCACCATCCCAACAAGAGAAGAAGCAGGAAGTGAGAAAGGGCCTTAGTTAGAGGGACCCTTCAGGCATCAGTAACATGTCTTTTTAGTGCCATAACCAATGCTTGTAGCCCATGTTTCTTTATTATGTCTAAGGGGTGTGCTTTGAATTCTCACCAATTTTTTTTGTGAGAACCACGCCATGCAAAGATTTATTTGATTTAGTCAACTTCTTGATATCTTAGTCGATAGTGGAATGGCAAAAGACTTTATGAAAAACATCCAAGTACCCCAGAGAATAACTAGCACAAATGCATGGAATCCCCTTGAGGTCACACCCTTTTCCATCCATTTGAATCTTTCCTTGGTTTGAAGAGTACTAAGGCACTGATTCATTAATAAGTTTTCTTAGAAAAGGGATAGTATATTTACAAAACAAGGGAGACCATCGAGTTGCATGGATAATTGGGTGATGTGGACTCATTGCCTGCTTTATCAAAAGAAACCATATCTTAGCATCAACATTGAAAGTCAAAGGTAAAAACCAAACATTAGCAATCAACACTTATTATAATAAAATCCACCATCATGAGCACTAATTATGTGACGAATAAGAATAAATCAAACAAAGAAACAGTAAAAATGTTAACAATGGTGTAAAAAAAAAATAAGTAAATCTTAAACCTTATTTTGAAAAATAAGTAAACCTTAAAGCCCTGAAAATCCAAAAGAGCTTTGCAAGGTTCATTCCTAACAATTTGAAAATATATAAGAGGACTTCTAGGATCAGAGAATTTCCTAGGAAGATGGCCAACTTTAATCCAATCAGTAATTGCATGAGTCAACATGATCATGTGTATTAAGTGCGGTCTTTAGTTTGAAGAAAGCTCTAAAGATTCGAATGGTGGTGAGGTGTTTGGAGAATTTATCACTTGTGGTTGCAAGGACTTAGTTGGACTATTAGGTCTAAAGAAAAGTCTCTTCTTTATGTGGTTTTTTGAATCAACAGTAGGTTGAGGGTTGACAACCCTTGTAGCATTACATTGTTACAGCTGGATAGGGATCTCACCCTGCATAGCTGGAGCAGGTGGTAATGGAGCTAAGGGTGGAAGAGATGCAGTCAAATGAGAAGGATAGTATGTTTGTGGAACCTCTCCTCTAGGATAAGGAGTTCTATAGTACTCGTGGATTTGGTAGTGACACTGAGGAGTAACGTGACTAGTAGAGTCACATGGAGAGATTGGTTGCTACACATAGTATCCATATAGGTCAAGTTGATAGTAAGAGTACTATTGACATGGTGGTGGCATTCCCCATGATTGTGGGTGTTTCCACTGTTGATACTATTCATTTGGTTGTGGTGAATTTCCACTTCGATAATACGTCAAGGGTTGGTAGAACTATCTTGGACCACCTTGAGGATAAGGTAACCTTCAGGATGTTTATCATCTGTTTAATCTTGAGTTTAGCGCATACACCCTAGATTCCTGCAAATGTGAGATTACTGGGTAGCATCCCTTAGGATGGTCATATTGACATATCTCACATTCCCCATCATTTTCTATATCTAAATCCATAACCTCTTCAACGATGGAAGCTTTGCCCTTACCTTTGTTACATGCATATTCAGTTTCTTTTTTTTTTCTCCTTTCTCGGTCACTACCTGGTTCCCTAGACTCCTCTACTATTTTGAGAACAGTTTGAAATTTATTATCTAGGGAGTCCCACATTTGGTCCACCTTTGCCAATACTTCTGATTCAAGTTTTTGAATGGGCAAGGTTTTCCTATTCACCATCTCTTCAAGTGGTGACTCTCCTTCATCCTCACAAAATCTAACTCCCTTTTTTTGGAGGGAAGGATCTCTGTTGTATTCCTCTACACACTCTCTTTTCCTTAACTCTCCTTCGTCCTTGGCAACTTGCTCCAACAATCTTTGTACTTGATGGGCTCTAAGCTTGGATAGTCTTCCTTGGACATAAGTCCCAAGGGTTTTTCATGTTTCATGCCTAAGTCCATCTATGAGATGGCATAGTTGTTCCCTCTACGAGTAACCATGGCTAGGGCAATGATGTAATAATGCATAATATTAGCCCATGGAAGCATCCAAGGGTTTGTGTCCTCCTTGTTTCCATCCTTGGATTTGCTTTTGTAGGTTGGACACTCGGGAGTACGTTTGATACTTATCGTTGAATAGTTCTAACATGGTACTCCATCAGCGAATGGATTCTAGTTCTAAGGACTGGTACCAGCTTTTGGCTTCCTTGATCAGTTTTTGTGAAAACAACTTGAGTTTTTTTCACTTGTTTTCTATGTTTTGCAAGGCACATGCATCATGAAATTCTTGCAAATTGTTTTGAGGATTAGTGCTGTATCCCCCTTCAAATTGTGGGATATTGTTCATGTCTAATCTTTTGATCCTACTATCTTTTGGTGCTTTGTTGGGATTCTAACAGCCTTAGTTATATCTAGCATACTTTGGGTAGTGAGTAGGGGTTCATTGTGATCATGTTGTCTATGGTGTCTATGATGCCTATGTTGTTCCCTACTCTCCCTCCTTTTGTGGTGTGTTTCTCTAGAATTCCCTCATCTACTTCCTTAACTGTTTTATCTATTATTCCTATTTTGCCTACCATTATCCTCAAGATCTTTCCCTTTGTGACTATGTTCCGATCCTGAAGGAGAGGGGGAAGGAGATGATGAAGGTGAAGAGGAAGGAGGACCATCATCATGATGGTGCCTGCTACCTTCTCTTTGGTGGTTGCAACCTCGATCGTGGTTACAATCAGAATTTCCATCTTTGTCATGTGTTCTTGTTCCTTTTTTGGACCCTTTGTGTCCGTTGGTACTAGAATCTGAGTTATGGATAGTTGAGTGAAGATTCTAATACACAACCCCTTGACCGAAGTCAATGAGAGGAACATCATTTTGTGGAAGACCTCCTAAGGCAGGTTCACCACCCTCATTTTCACTTAGGACATACGGGACGTCCTGAGACCACTTCTCCTTCATAGATTTATGATGTGTCTCCTGTTGTAAGTCCCTTTAACGTTGTGCCTCCATGGGTCGATACTCTCTCAAGTCATGTTCATGCACAATGTACTCTACATGTAAGTGTTGCATACAAATTTGTGTGAGAGCATGAAGAAACATGCTTGGGACTAAATGATCAGGAGGTAACACAATGTTACCTTCTAAATCATGCTAACGTAGTTCTTCATCCTGGTGGAGGATAAGGGTAAAGTTTGGTATATACTCATTGGGATGAACGTATACCACACGAAACTATTGGGGCATTGGTGGGTCATCATGTGTACTACGCCTTCAATTATTCATTGTGTCAAACCTAGGCAATGAAGCACTCTCGTAAGAAGAAGGAGGCATGATTAATTCTTCAGTGTGTGACACTTTTCTATTCTCTTTTCTAATAATTTTAAGATAACCAACCCTAAGGATTTGTTCCAATGATGGGAAGATTCCTAAGTTCTAATTAGTGCACAAACAACAAAATCCTTGGCAATGGTGCCAATGATGAGCGGCAAGATACCCCTACACTCAACCATATGAATATGAGCGTTATGCACAATCTGGTTAGAATCCAAGGACTAAGTGCTTATGTGCCTTCACAAAACAAGGATGGATTAGGAAATTATTGTCTTCCCAATCTTACTTATATGGCACGATTGTATGGTTAAATAAACTTGAGGTATATGATTTTTATGCACAGTGCCACTGTTGCTATTTACTAATGATGTTTTGTACTTAATGTTGTGATTGTCGATGTCTAGTTTCTATTTTTGAATATTAATGTCTGATGATTATGACATGGTTTATTTTTCATGGAACATGCAATGAGTCCTCATCATCCACCCATCCAATAAACTCTATGGTTTTCCTTGTTCTCTGAGTTTGAGGTTTCTTCCATTTAAAAAATCATTAATTAATTGGTGACCTTGGTAGTTCCATAATTGGGAAAGATTTGAAGGTTTGTAAAGGATGTGACTTCAAGGGGACTTAATACTCTTTGTACTTTTCTGCTTACTTGAGTGCTTGGGTGTTTTTCATGAACTTCTTATCGTTTCATTCCAACCACTAATAGGAAGTCAAATAAATTCTTTCCATGGTGTGGTTACCATCCAAAAATTCAAAAAAAAAGTAAAATATAAAAATATAAAAAAAAAACATGATGGGAATTCAAAGCACACCCCTTAGACAAATAAATGATCTATAAGCACTGGTTATGAGACTAGAAAGACATGCACCTATGCTTGAAGGTCCCCTCTAACTAAGGCCCTCTCTCTCTCACTTCTTACTTCTCTTTTCTTCTCTTTTTGGAATGATGGTTGTTTTATGAGAGCACTCTCATGTCTTGAGTAAGTGTATCAGTCTTGGAGTGATGATGCGAAGTCATTGAAAGAGGCTAGTTTTGATCTGGACTAAGGATGGATCTTCTTAGGTCATTTTAAACACATATTCCACAAGGGACTTCTTATGACCTCAATTTAGGATTGCATCCCACTTTCTTAGTCATCCATTTATGTTTCCAGAACTCATCTCACTGCTGGTTTCTATGTTATGCTTGATGTCTTAGTTTGACGTGTTGGAATTCTTGGATAAATTCGTTTTGGTTGGTCCTTAACTTTTCATGACCATTAATTAACTATGGGGCCCATGGACTCCTTAGTTGGGGTTATGCAAGGGCAAC
The DNA here is from genome assembly GCA_015680685.1 of Gnetum montanum. Lineage (NCBI taxonomy): Eukaryota > Viridiplantae > Streptophyta > Gnetopsida > Gnetales > Gnetaceae > Gnetum > Gnetum montanum. Next base: position 767,348 of record MNCI01016926.1, on the reverse strand, counting down.
AAGGGCAGATGCCTGCTAAGGGGAGAACCCACTTGCATATCTCTTAGTTTGGTTAGTAAAGTCCCTTACCTTCAACATTGTTAAAATCCTATCTTTTACATATTCCATTGTGTAAACCACTCTGTGCTAGTTGAACTCTCATTTTCCAGTCCATTTTTATCATTTTTTCTAATTTTTTTAATTTTTGGGACTTCAATGCCTTCGTCTCACATTTTCATCATGTTCATGGCTATTTGGGCTTCCATTTGACCCTAATTCCATTCAAAATATCTTTGTAATTTTCAAGTTTTGACTAAGTCAATGAAAGTCAATGGTGGTCAATAATTGCATTGACAAGGCTTCGTCAATGTAGTAGACCATGTCGACTGGGCCCCGTCAATGAGGCCCCATCAATGTAATGCAAAAATAGTATAAATACTATTGAACACTTTGGATTTTTCACATTTGGTCCATAACACCTAAGGAGTTTTTGCAATTTTTCGAGCCCAAGACCTTCCCGAGCCTATAACTCTTGCACCGTTTATCTTAATCACCTCATTTTTTGACCTTGTAATTACCAGAGGTAAGCCCTTAGTCATGGGGGTTAGCAAACCCCAAGGTTTTGATGAAGATTTTTTGAAATTTTTCCTAACTGCCCCAAAGGGCTAAGATGTAAAATGCTATTAAATCATTAATTTTTGAAAATTTAACCCTTCCTAAAACTTCAATAAACCAAAGATTAAATGAATAATTAAATATTAAATCCATCTAGCCATAAACACACCCTAGCCAAATGTAACCTCCCTATGAGATAAGGTATTCCAATCATTCTAAGTTACATAATAATTACTAATTCATTGTTATGTGTGATCACAAATGGCACCAAGACCAAAGAGACCATAAGAGGAAGGACCATCACAACCATAGGAGAAATGACCCAGAGGAGGAAGGGACCAACAAGAACATGGCCAAGAATTGGCTGAGGCAACCCATGCAATAGGATCCCTCAGAGACAAGGTCAAGGTGGAATCTGTCCAATAGATTCCTAAAGAAGAAGCTACATTGGAACACTCATAGTGAGGCAAGGCACCAAGCCTTGTACCCAGGCTAGAAGTCACACTCACACAGGCTTGCCTTGATACAATTGAGAATCATGAAATTCAATGCTTAGTTCTTCAAAAACTAAACTTCAAGTCATTCTTTGAACAAGCTCTAAAAGATTTCAGAGCTCAATTACAAGCCTCTTCCATGTGGCCAATCATCACTTTCATTGGGGAGTGGTACATGTGAGAAACATATCTCTTCTAGAATAATAGGAGAGTAGGATTCACTATAAAAATCAAGGATATTCAAGTATCCTACATAGTAGAAGCCATTACATAGGTCCTTGGATTACCTAATGTAAGAACACAGTTGGCAGAGCCATCAACACAAGCCAATCCTGAAGCAAAGGAATGGACTTAGCAATTCTATGGGGTTGATCGCAAGGCGTTTGGTGCACTCACACTAGTGAAGTAAGTCTATTTTAAGATAATAGCCTATCACCTCTATCCAACGATGAGGCCCATCAAGGTGATATCCTTCTCCGCCCAAGCATGCACTACTCTAAGTGGAAAATTTTCAACAAATCTTCCACAACTAATCTATCTAGAGATAGAGAAGCACTTTAAGGAGAATGAATGTGGAAGAAAGACCCTACCTTTTTCCTACCTAATTAGAAAATTATGCAAAAGGGTAGGAATAGTTTTCTACACAAATGATATACTTAGGCATGCTCCTAATACTTCGTGGATCGAGATGATGAAGGATAAGACATATACCATAACAACAAAATAGGAGCAACAATGACCACCTCTACCACCTGCACATGAGCAAACACTAAAGGCCTATAGTGTGGTTCAATGCATGTAGAAAGTCTAGAAGTAGCTCTTTCAATAACAAGAGTAGTAGGTAAGAACTAGTGGTGGATACCCATCTGTGTACAGATTAGCCATCAGTAACCTCAAAAAAGTGGCTCATACAATCAGCTAGATGGAGGGAGGTGGATCAATGTTATTTGGCCAACAAATGTAGTTACCTGAGAGGTCAAATCCAAGCATTGAGAGGTGATAGTGTTTCTTTCTCAACATCATCTATTTCTAGAAATCTCTAGGAATGTCACTTCCTTTTTGTGTGCTTGGAGGAGGGTGAGGAGGCAACTGTATTGGTGATGCAACACTAGGGGCAAAAGATAGCTACAGATCATTGCTGATTAAGTCACTGAGGTGTTAAACACAATTGCAGTGCCTGAACCAAATGTTTTTGCACTAAGAGATGTGCAAGCATCTATAGGCACAATCAGTAGGAGATTGAGTGCAACCTAGCATGAAGAACTACTGGACCAACTAGTGGAAACTAGGTAACTGATCCTAGATATCTTTGATTTTTCAGATACCATCACTACAACCTAGTCAAAGCTACTAGAGGTAAAGGGTAGGTACCTCATCTTAGAATGGCAACTTGAAATGACTCAAGCACATAATCAAAATTTGATCATAGAAGTTGCTGAGTTGGATGCCTAAATTACCAACCCTACTTTTATCAACCCTACATTAACATGAGATGAAGCTTTTTAGCAACTTCAAGAATACCTAAAGTAGTTTGAGGGAGAAATGGTAATGACAGTCTTCAATCAGTCAATAACAAAAACTGAAACTCATGTAGTGAGGAAGGACTTTATGCAAATGCATCAAGAAAATGAGTCCTTGATTACAGAAAATCATCACCTATGGAATGTTGATGTGCAAAAATAACAACTTGAAGAATTTATCCATCAAACACAAGAGTAGCTTGCTATGATAAATGTTGAATTGAGGAAATTGGTAGTGAAGAATCGTAATCTCTCCATGGAGGAGGTCCGCATCTTATGCTAAAAATTGACCATCAAGATTGTTGCCTAGAAAAATGAAGCTCTAAAATTTTAAAAAGTTAAAAATCATTACAAAGATCAAGTTTGGCTTACAGAAGAAGGTTAATGAGGTTCTCCAACAAAGTAGAGAAATGTGGCAACCCATTGTTGATGGGATTGATGCCTACAACAAGGTAGAAATCTACATGAAGGAGTTGCAGATTGAAGAGATGATAGAGTATATGAAGTTGTTCAACCTTCACTATGCAAACCTAGCAATGCTGACTGTCGAATGATTGTGGTCCAAGCTTGAGAAGCAAGTGGCTACCTCGTACTTATTATACGAGGCAATGTTCAAGACTCATAAATACACCAAACAAAATCTTGCAGTGGCAAATGCTGAACTTGAGGTTCTCAAGGTGAAATTCATTGATCAAAGATCAATTGTAGAGAACCTAGTCACACAAATGAACAACTACCAAGCACTGCAACACATACTCTTAGCATTCAACATCAAGCACAAGCAATTTGCTGCCTAGTTTGTTAATGTTAAGGAGCTATTTCCTATTTTGCCTTGTCCTTAGACTGTTCCAACCCTAGCCCACATTGGCAAAGTTGTATGCGCCATAAATAGTCCTAGGAGTAAAGAAGAGAAAATGAAGGCATTTCTGGATACTTTTCATTGTCCACCTGATGTTACAACAGCAACAGGATAGCCATAGTGGCCTTAGCCACCACACATGTCTAAAGCTGGTAAAGGTCCTTCAAAGCCTCAAGAGCCACCACTGCCTAGGATTTTTTGACCTTCTCCACCAACTTCATGCCATCAAAGGACATGCTATCCAATTTTGAAGGATCAAGTCATGGTGTTCAATTTTGTATCATGAACACTGTAGTTTTTGTAATTTTTTGGTTCATACATTGGGCACTCAGTTTTGTTATGTCTATGTTATTTTGTTTTGTTATGTTAGAAACTAGTCAATAATCCCATACCTTTCCAATTTTGTAAAGAACTCAACGATGAGTTTGCATTTAGTCATGTGGATATGATGAGTTTTAGTTTGTTGCATCAACGGGGCCCAGTAGACTGGGCCCTATTAACGTAGTTTCTTGCATCGACTAGTTCTTGTCGACACAATCCATTACGTCGATGTAGCCCTATTGACACAGGGATTTGTTCTGATCTATAAATACATGCTCACCAGCTACATTTATGGCATAAAATTTTCATAGTAGTGGAGCTCTTGCAGTTTGTCTATTTGAAAGATAGAATATTTTTCCTAAGTGCCCACAACTAGATTCATTAAGTGTACAGATCTCTATTCGAGCATTATTATACCTGAGCACAACAATGTATGCAGCAATTAAGACAAACTTCTTGATAAACATTGTAGAATTTTGGATAGCTTAAATCTTTCATTTATGCATTTAATGTTTTCAATTATTTATTTAATGTTTTCCTATAATTAAGCTAATGAAGTAATTAAGCAAAATAAGCTAGATAGATTAAACACATAAGTATGATCACTTTGAGTGTAACATGTATTTGCTTAGTAATCCCAACAGCATTATTGCTTGGTATCCCCAGTAGCATAGCACTTGGTAACCTAGCAGTGAATACGTGGATTCAGGACGTGTGTGGAAAGTGGGACTGGATGCTTATGTTAAGAATGCTTAAATACTAGTTAATTAGTTAAATTAATTTAGGTAATCTAATTACTTTATCCTTATTTAAATACCAAAACCATAAAATACAAATTCATAGAAATCAGATGTCTCAATTACACTTAATCATACCAATGTATGTCATAAGTGTAATTGGGAAGACAATGAACAACCTTAAGGCAAGGTTCACTTCCTAGAAGACTAGTGCACCGAAAACTATAAATTCCACAAAATTCAATCAGATCGCATGTGAATGCTTTGTGACTTGTATGGTTGGACGTAGGGGTACCTTGTTGCTCATCAGTGACAAATAGCAAGTCTATATTGATTTCACACTATTGAACATGGCAACGTTCAGAGATCATTTTCCATTGCCATTTGTGGACCAAGTGTTGGACACTATTTTTGGGCATTACTATTATAACTTTCTAGATGGTTATAGTAGCTATAACATTCACAAGTCCCTGGGGGACTTTTACATATCAAAAGATGTCCTTTGGTCTATGCAATGCCCCTACAACTTTCCAATAACTTGTTTTGAGTATTTTCCAATAGCAAATTAGTAACAGAGTGGTAGTCTTCATGGATAACTTCTCCACCTATGGTACTACATTTGAGTAAGCCCTAGACTACCTTGAGCAAGTTCTTAAAAGATACATGGAGACTAATCTTCAACTTAATTGGTGAAAGAGCCATCTCATGGTCGAGGAGGGCATTTTTTGGAGGCATAAAATTTATCAAGTATGGATTGAGGTGGACCTTGAAAAGATTCAAGTCATCCAAGAAATAACCCACTAATCAAAAATCATTAAATATGTCTAGTCATTACTTGGACACACTAGCTACTACTAGTGATTTATAGAGAATTTCTTTAAGATCACAAAACTATTGGTCAAGCTCACAAAGAAAAATGCTCCATTCATATGGATCAAGGAATGTGAAAAGGCATTAAAACTACTTAAGGAAAAGCTTGTAGAGTCTCCAATTCTATAACCACCTAATTGCTCCTGTCCATGTCACATCATGATAGATGCATCAAACTATGCCTTGGGATATGTGCTTACATAGTTAGATAATAAAAATGTCCATATTATATCCACTATGCAACCCAAAGCATTGTGTGTGCACAACTCAATTACACCATAATAGAGAAAGAGATGATGGTAATGATGTATTCTTTGGAGAAGTTCAGGCACTATGTGCTTGGATATAAATTGTTTATGCACACTAACCATAGTTTCATTCACTTCCTAATGAATAAACCAACGGTGAGCCCCCATGTCATATGGTGGCTAGTGATCTCACAAGAGTTTGATATCACAATTGTAGATTGAAAGGGAATAAAGAATGTAATTGCTAATCACTTGTCTCAGTTACAATGGAACAATAAAGAAGATAAGAGTCCACTCTTTGATCAATTTCCTAATGAACTTCTCTTTGTGATGAAATAAATGAACAAGTGCCTGCTAAACCAAAATAGTATGATAGCATCCTTACTTAGCTTCTCACTCAAGAGATGCCATAAGAGTTAGACCACTAGAAGAAGCAAGAGTTTCTTCGTCAAGCCAAATGCTTCATAGTGTTTAATGGACACCTTTATAAGGTGTGTGCCAATGGCCTAATTCATTGGTGTGTTCTTGATGCTAATCAATTGCATGTTCTCCAAGATTCTCACAAGAGTCCTTATGGGGGCCACTCTTCATGGAGATACATGACCATTAAAATCCTAATGGTAGACTACTATTGACTAATAATCTCTAAGGATGTCCACCAGTTTATCTACTCTTGTGAGCATTGTTAATGAGATGGTGGGATGATTGCTTGAATGGAGGGACCTTGGTAGTGTATCTAACCACTAGAACCCTTCAAAATTTGGGGCATAGACTTCATGGGTCCCATCAAACCCATGTCAAATGAAAAGGTGTACATAATAGTCATTGTTGACTATTGTAGGAAATGGGTAGAAGCAGCAACCATCACCGACTATACATCTTCCACTACTACATAGTTTGTACAACAAAATGTTGTAAACAAGTTTGGAGTACCATGTGCACTGATTTCTAACAATGATACTCATTTTACAGTTGCTACCTTTCACAAGCTCATGCAACGCTTAGGGGTTTAGCAAAAATTAATAACACCTTACCACCCCCAAGCCAAGAGTCAAGTAGAGGTTACCAATTGAGAGATCATGAAAATATTAATAAGAATAATTAGAAAATATAGGAGATACTAGAGTACAAAACTTAATGATGCTCTCTAGGCATGTCTCTTAGCATGGAAACTCCCTATAGGCTACTCTCCTTATGACCTGGTGTACGAAAAATTACCCTATTTTCCAATTCAATCTAAGCTCCATATACTTTCAAAAACTTATGACCTAAACCTTGACCTAAGCCTAGCACAAAAAGAGAGATTGATTAACATTAATGTGATAGATGAGAATTGATTAGTGGTCCTATCCTTGAATGAAGTGCACAAAGAATTCAGTAAACAACACCCTGACCTTAGGATAAGAAAAGTGGGATTTCAACCTAGAGACAAGGTCCTCTACTGGAACCCCACACACATACCTCAATGAACAAAGTTCCAAACATTGTGGAAGGGACTTATATCATTTATGAAATCTTTCCTTCTAGGGCCATGTTAATTTACAAACCTGAAAGCCCAAACAAAAAGTTGTTGGTCAACACATAACAAGTAAAACCTTTTCATGATCCCATGTAAGCCAGTGCAAGCAACACCTCATCGGATGGATGACCTTGCTCAATCTTTTGGATCTCCTCCTTTGAACTTAGTTGTGGAGGAGATGAGCATCCATGCTAACTATATAAGTGGCTTCTCAATTTTTCTATTTTTTCTTTTTTGTTTTTACACCTTCTTATTTTACACTATCTTTGTTTCTATACCAATTTTTTTACACTTTGTTACTTTTCCAAAATTTTTGTTTTACAACATCATTCATATGTTTTATTTTTTTGAATATTTTATAATTTCTTATATACTTTACTTTATTTTGGTGTAAGTTTTTTTTGTCTTCTAATAAAACTTCTTTATTACCAATAGGACTTAGTGATGTTGTAGTTGTTTAATAACGGTGGTTTGTACCTAATGTTTTAATTACCAATGTCTAGTTTCTATTTTTGAATTTTGATGATAAATGACCAAGACAAGTTTCTTTTTCATGGAATAAGTAGTGAGTCCATGTAATCCACCCATCCACCAACTCTATAATTTTCTATCTTTGGAAGTATGAGGTCCCTTTTTCATTAATAAAACTTTAATGAACTTGTGACCTTCATAGTTTCCAAACTTGGAAAATATTCAAAGGTTTCAAAAGGATGTGACTTCAAGGAGATTCAATACTCTTTGTGCCTCTCTACTTGTTGGAGTGCATGTGTGTTTCATGTATTTCTTACTGTTTCATGTCAAGCAATAACAAGAAGTTGAATAAGTCTTTGCATGGTGTGGTTCCCATCTAAAAAATTCATAAAAAAACATAAAATATCCAAAAAAAATTATGGGAGNGGTTAGAATTTTATTAGGTCATCTAGCCATAACTCCACAAGGGACTTCATGTGACCATGATTTGGACATCCATTCCATTCTCTATTGTGGCAACCGAAAACATCAACGGCTAGAACATTGAGGTCGATGGGCACACAACCTAATCCTAAATCCACATGAGGGCTTGCTAGAGGCAAAGAAAAGATGCCCTGAATGATCTTGTTAATCAAGCAAGGACTTAGCAGATGTACCAAGGGTGTAGCATGGTTAGCTGTAATGCTGATATGAAATGGTGCTAAGTGTTCAAATGGTGTTAACTATGTTAATGGTGTCAAGCATAGTCAAGTTTTTTGATGAAAATGAAGGCATCAACATGTGGGGATCACCACCCAAGCATAGTCATAGGCATAGCTATGCAATGAAACAACAAAAAATGTAAATGAAATGCTAAAAATGTAAATAGAGAGAGAGAAGAAAAACACCACCCCAAATGGGGTTAAGTGTAGTTAACACCAAAATAGGTTAGAAGGTACACAGGGTACAAAATGCATAGTAGAGAGCATAGTCATAGTCTCGGAGGTGTCTGGCTATGAAGACTAGCACTTGCCAAGGTATTTGCATCTATTGGGTTGGCCATCATGGTGTACCATGGGCTATAGTATTCTGCTAGGCTGCAGTGGGGCAAAAATGGGGCTACAGTCATCTACAACTTCACCAAATGCTAAACCAAATACTTTTCAACACTTAATTTGCCCAAAATTCCAACCCCTAGAAATTTTGAGGGCACAAGGTATTTATAGGGTTATGGTTAGTTCGAAATATGGCATGGTCTCAACAATAGAGGGGATTGTTGGGACTACACTCTTACCTAACTATGGTCTCCACTAGGCTAGTGGGATCAAGCGTAGTTACAATTTTGGGCAAGATGGGATGCAAGAGAGATAAAGATTCTAGCGACTATGCTCATTTGGGTGAGTTAATTGCATTGGTGTGTTGCTACTATGCTGTGGAGGCCATCGAGGGCTATTCTGGTTGACTACACTCTCCACTGAGGGTTAACTATGCTATGGGGTAGTGGAGAGAGTAGTCTCAGGATTTAGCAAAAGTTTTGCTAAAAACTTGCTTCTTGCTAACTACACTCTAGGTTGGGGAAGATTGTAGTCTCAATACTAGTGAAATCTGGGCTTTTTGATAGACTACGCTTAGAAAAATTTGCAAACCTAGCCTTTGTATTAATACTTAGAAAAATCTATAGTCTCAATACTAGTGACTAGCTTTATGTTGACACTTAGGAAACACTACAAACCTAGCCTTTGTATTGACTATGCTCTTTGCGAGAGGCTTGCTACGCTCTAGGGCAGTGGAGAGCATAGTTCCAACACTTACAAAAAAATCTGCAAAAATGGCCTTATGCTAACACTTAGACAAATTTGTAGTTGGGATGCCATAGTCTAGATTTGGTGGTGTTTCATTAGCCCCTCTTTGTTAATGTCTGGAGGAGTGGCCCAAGTGACATCAACAAAGAATAAAAAAACATCATAGTAAGCTTGGTACCAACATATCTCTTCACTACCTGATTAGATATCACTGCACCATGCTCAAGAGTGTAGTGGAGAGTGGTATGCTAAATGGTAGGTGAGAGGTAGGAGTAAAAGGTGTAGGCAACATGTAGGGGGTAAAAGGGGAGATGAAGTGTGAGTAGGACATTATAATGCAAGGAATTCATGGTTAATGGTGACCATGGCACTAAAGTCGCTTGCCCTTGAAACTGCTAACCTCTTGTTGAAGTGCTTGTGAGAGAGTCAAGGTGTAGATTCAGGGCTAGACTGATTGCAAAATTGTAGCACTACTGGGCTACATGGGGACTTGCTATGTTCCTTTTACTTTCATTTTTTTGTGAGGTGAGCTTGCTTTGGGCTCTACATGTTGCTCAATGCTTACTACGAGGTGCTTTCCATCGAGTGATTTGTGTCTCACTAGATAGGATTTGCTTTGGTGTTTGTGAAATCGCATTGCATCTATTTAATAGGTATTTTTCCCCAGGATGACTTTTGTTACATCCACGTAGGCTTTGACTGGTCAATAAAGGCTTCCCATGAGATGACTTATGTTATGGCTACCTTGGGTTTTGCAGTTTGACTTCAAGAGGATGCCATGTGGTCACAATGTGTGAATATCAAAGGGCTTGTAATTTTTGCTATGCAAGGAATGAGAGGGTATTGGAATGTAGGAGTGGATGTGGGTAGGCTATAACAAGATATAACAGGATAAGAAGGATGTGCACTAATGAGAGGCTTAGCTAGTCCAATCATACATATTGGAGTAATGTGATGCCTTGCTGCTATGATAAAATGCACCTTTTCATGATGGCTCAAGGCTTCATCCTACAAACACAACTCTAAGAAGATAAGAAAATCACACAAGATAAAAAAAATGCCAATAAAATGATAGGGGGCCAAGTTGTTACGAGTGCTCCAAAGGTTGACTTGATTGCAAGTGCTCCAAAGCTAATAAAAGTGAGAGGGGAAAAGATGCTGCATGTTCTCTAAAGGCCACACCCATTGCAGGTGCTTCAAAGCTAGTAAAAGTGTAGGGGGCAAAGATGCTACAAGTGCTCCAAAGGCTACACCCATTGCAGGTGCTCCATTCTAGAACTACAACATGCTTGCCTTATTAAACTAAGCATGCTTACCCTATTATTCTAGAATGGAATAGAGCAAGCATGTTGTAGTTCCAGAATGGAGCACTTGCATCAACTAAGAATGCTTTCCCTATTATTTCAGGTGTGAACTAACAGGGCAAGTGCATAAACTAAGTAGATAGATGCATAAACAAAGTGAAATGATGTGTAATCTAAGCAAGCAGGCTAAATTTAAATGCATAAAAAAATGTAATGCAATCAAAGAAGCAAAGGGTAGGCATACATCTAATATGTTTTGAGCTAAGGGGGTACCTTAGTCTGGTAGTTGCTTCCTAATTTGGTGTGGGTTAGGAGGTGCGTAGGGCCTAGGGTGCACTATTCGGTAGTCTCCTAGACCCTCACTTGCTATGTTGAAGGGAAGTTCCACCTAAAAGACATCCTCTAGTAAGTCACCAGCTTCTTCTACCCTTTCAGGTGGGTCTACCTCATGCATTTTGTTCTCATCCTTTACTACAAATGCATCATCAGGAAATTCCACCTCTAACCCTTGCTCTATATCTATGTTGTTGATGGCTAGAGGGGCTACATTATCACTGTGGATAATAACCTCATCATCTTCATATGGAAGGTGGATTTCTTAATGGATCGGAGAGGAGATGGCCCATAATTGGGCCAACCATGGCTTGCCTATATTAAGTCAAAGATGGGCATTTCCTCTATGATATGAATTTGGCAATGGTAAAGAATTGCTCCCCTACCATGAAGGCTATTGTGACGGCACCCTTAACGATGGCATGTGACCTATTAAAGGCTTCAGACATGTGGTTTTCATTGGCTTGATTTGGTCAATAAGTCCTAACTTGTTAATGATGATGTACAAAATTACATTTTTTGCTACCCCATCGTCAATGTGTACTCTTTGAGTCTTGCATTACTTGACACATATGATGATAAACATGGGGCTATTACGACCTCATCCTTCTTAGGGTTGACCTTAATTGCCTCATCATGAAATGTAAGGGATGTGGAGCTTGATTCCTATGATGCAGTAAGCAACATCACTGTGTGGATGGAATTCTCATCTGTTGAGATGTCTTCCATGACAGGAATGGAGGTCAGCATTCGCACTAGCACTTTGCAATGGGTAGATGAGGTTATGATTAGGTCATAGAGGCTCAATATTCTATTCTTATGTTTGAGTGCTTGCTTAACTTGGTCTAATGTATCCATGAAGTCTTTGTAATCAGTTGCATTTTTATTAGCTTTGACCTCTTCCATACGACCTAAGAGATAAATTTCACAAGGAGGCAACTTGAGCTTTGTTGGCTTGGCCTGTGCAGGGGCCTCAGTGCTAGGTTGCGATTTATTGGTCATGGCTTGTTTAGTTGCCTTAACCATGGGGACGATTGAGATAGGGACAAACTTTGATGGATCAAGAGCTCTTTAGTCTCATTGTTGCCTAGAAACTTCTTCTACAAGGAATTCATTGGGCCTCTTGCATTGCCATCTATTGAGTCTATCCATGTTTCCAGTGGGCTTGACCCTTGGAAGAGAAAGGGCCTATGCGCTTCCTACTACTGGGCTTTAGGTAGGTGAAGGGCTAGCATGTTGTAGCACCCTAACAACAAAGGGCAGCTGAACAGTTGTTGTTGTGACATGCTATAAGACCCTAACAACAAAGGGTATTGTGGGTGCTTAACTAGGTTTGCCATGTCAAGCACTAGTTTTCCCCTATTTATCATCTTTTGTAGATCATCTTGCAAAGCTTGATAGAAGTCTGTGCTATGACCAAACAACTAATCGTAATGACAAAATTGGTCCAACCTAAAGTGTTGTGGGACTAGGGGCTCATTTGGTGTTGGTGAGGTGAGATTCCTCAGCAATTTGTAGTACCTATCAGGCCTTTTGTAGGCATCCTCAGACATTTTCTTATGTTGGATGCACCCAACTTTCAATAGTTGATCCAGCAGCTTTAAGGATTTTAGTCACAATAAGGTATACTTTGAGCAATCCTTGTGCCCAAATTTGGGTGTTTGGCTAACTTGTGTTGTGGCCACTATAGATATAGGTAGGTTGGTGGCCTTGGTGCCAAAGTTGGTAGCTTTGTGAGTTGGGGCTTTGGGCTACCTAGTTGTTGGCCCTTGATTGGTTGCTTTAGCATGTGTGGCTACCATTTTCATTATTCCATTCTACTTTCTCACATGCTGGTTTTTGTAGGTCACATAGATCAGGCCCTTGGTAGCTTGCACTACATCTTCTATGCTCTTAGTTTGGACAAAGGCCTAGCTTAGGGATTGTAGGCCTAAGTGGTACAATTTTGACTTGATGAAGTTGTTAACTACATTCTTAAAGATGGCCAATAGATGTGCCTTGGCTATTGGCTCTTATATTTCATTTAACAAGGCACTCCAACATTGGATGAACTTTTGCATGGGCTCTAGGTGGCCCTACTTGACCTACATTAGCTAGTCCAAGGTTGCTTCTAGCTTTAATTTGTACTTGAAACACATCATGAACTGGCTTAAGATGTCTTCCAAAGAGGAAATAGAACCTTTGGGTAGTTCTCGGTACCAATCTCATGCTTTGCTAGTCAACAACATGACAAATACATGTATGATGGCATGTGACCAAGCCTATAGCAGCAAGGACTCAAACCTAAACATGACGAGGTGCACATTGGGGTATCCTTTACTAGTGTACTTGGTGAATTAGGGCAGTGGGATCCTAGTTGGCAGAGTTAGGGGTGGGGTTGTAAGACTTATAGGGTCATCCTAGTAGAAGTCCACTACCTTGATAGTTTTGGAGGAAGTGGCTTTGAGTCGCCTCACCTCCTCTATCAAACTTTGAATCATCTAGAATGCTTATTCTAAGTTGTGAGATGTTCTAGCTGACTATGCTAGTTGCACGACTTGTTTCTGGACTAACTATGTGGTCCATGGCCTTGTTGTGGGTTGCAAAATTGCTGAATGTGCTTGATGTGTGCACCATGCTATAGGGATGATGATTGGGGTGGGTGACACATACGTGGATTGGAACGACACCAAGGATGTTGATGAGATAGGTAGGCCATAGGGTGCCTAAGTCGTGTGGGTCCTGGAGATGGGTCCTACATGGAAGTGTGGTTGAATTGATGCAGTTGTGCTGGGTAGTGATGGCTAGATGGGTGGAAAAGATGCCATGAAAGAAAAGCTAAAGGAAGCTATCACCTCAGGATGTGTTTGGTGTGTTGCTACAATGGGTTTTGACCTAGATGGTAACATTGGTGCTATGATCATCTCAAAAAGAATGGGTGAATGGGACTATAGAAGATCTAGTCTAGGGATCTCTCACTAGAAGACAATATGGAAGGAGCCCTTATGCTCGAAGTGAGTTTTGAACTCATCTTGTTCTTCCTACAAGGGTTCTTTGTAGTTTGTCCTTGCTTCATGCTCGCTTGTTCAGATGAGCTAGGCTAGCATCCACCAGTAGGGCTTTATGAGTGGGATGATGTCAAGTAAGGTGGGAATGTACTCCCATTATTTCAATGGATGAGTTCATAGCCTCACTTTGCTTCCATGTTTAAGAAATCTATGAATAGCCCTACTTGAATCTTTGCACAAATGAAGTTGTATTATTCATCACTTAGCATAGTGTACTCTAGATCTTGCTCACATAGCCTAAGGGATTACCTTGGCTCTACCATTACAAAATTTCTAGGATTGTCAATCCTGATATCTTATTGGATGGGCAAGATGATGAGTGTACTTGGGATGGACATTGAAGGCTGTTCAGAATTCATAGATGCAAATCAAGTTGCAAGAGAGAAGGAAAAGAGTTGTTGACTATGAAAATGGCTAACTCTGGTGACTACATTGTCTACGCTGAGAGCGGACTATGCTCTCTATGGTAAGGGCCAACTACACTCTCTATGCTGAGAGCTAACTATGCTCTCACGGACAACATCAAGAATTTGGCTAACAGTGGGAATGTGTACTCTAGGGTTGCTATGCAAGCTTCCAGGGGAACCAACAATGAGGTCCAGTCTACACCAACCAATTAGTAGACAACACCTACGCTAGCCTAAGATACAGCTTATGCCATGTATGCAATAGGTCCATAGGGGTGTTGGATCTATGCTAGCCTAAAAACAACAACAATGATGCAGAGAGCATGCGAGACAACCACCAAAAAACTCTAAAAGAGAAACTAGTTCTGGCCCTTCTTCTAGCACCAGAAACTATGGTGATCAAAAACTTTGATGGCTGGAACACTGAGGTTGACAGGTGCATAGCCTAATCCCAAATTTACATGAGGGCCTGCTGGAGGTAGAGACAAGGTGCCCTAAATACTCTTATTGAACGAATAGGGACTTATCAAATGTAACCAAGGTGTAGCATGGTTAGCCATGATGTTGATGAAAAATGGTGCTAAGTGTTCAAATAATGTCAATGGTGTTAACAATGTCAAGCATAGTCAAGTTTTTTAGCAGAAATGAGGGAATCAACATGAAGGGACCACTGCTTGAGCATAGTTGTAGGCATGACTATGTGATGAAATAGCAAAAAATGCAAATGAAATGCTAAAAATACAAAGAGAGAGAGAAGCAGAACACCACCCTAAGTGGGGTTGAGTGTAATTAATACCAAAAGGTGCAGTGGAGAGCATAGTCACAGTCTTGAAGGTGTCTAACCACAAAGATTAGCACTCTTTGAGGTGTCATGTCTACTAGGTTTGCCACCACAGTATACCATGGGCTGCAGTGTTCTACTGAGCTGTGGTGGGGCTACGATGGGGCTACGGTCATCTGCAAATTCACCAAATGCTAACCCAAAAATTTGCCAACTCTTGATTTGCCCAAAATGCCAACCCCTAGAAATGTTAAGGGCACAAGATATTTATAAGGTTAGGATTAGCATGAAATATTACATGGTCATCAAGTGGCAGAGGGAATAGTTGGGACTATGCTCTCACCCAACTATGCTCCCCACTAAGCTGGTGGGGTCGAGCATAGTTACAATTTTGGGAAAGAAGGAATACAAGAGAGAGAAAGATTCTATTGACTATGCTCATTAGGGGTGAGTTAACTACATCGGTGTACCCTTGCTATGTTGTGGAGGCCACCAGAGGTTGTTCTGGCTGATTACACTCTAAGGTAGTGGAGAGAGTATTCCTAGAACTTAGCAAAAAAATTGCTTCCTACTAACTATGCTCTGGGTTTGGGGAGAGTGTAGTCTCAATGCTAGTGGGATTTGGGCTTTTTGGCAAACTATGCTTCCCACAAGAGGTTGACTACACTCCCAACTAGGGAAAAAAGGACATAAAGGACATAAGCCTACTATGGGAAGGACCCACTTGCATAGCTCTTCATTGGACTAGTTAAGTCCCTTATCCTTAGAAATTTTGGTAATCTAATATTTTGCATTCCCCATTGGTTTTATCCAATTGTGTGCTCCTTAAGTCATTTCTCCTATTATTCTCCATCTTTAGTGATCTCTAAAATCCTCTTCAAGTATTTCATTGTGTTTTTGGCTTTTTAGGCTTCCATTTGACTCTAATTTTGTTCAAAACCTCCTTGTATTTTTTAAATTTTGACTTGGTCAATAGTGATCATGAGTTGTGTCAACTAGGCCTAATCGACGCAGTTGACTACATCAACTAGGCCCTGTTAATGAGGCCTAGTTGACACATGGGAAAAATTCTATAAATAGCACTTACCACTTAGGAATTTTTTTCCATTTGGTTCAAACATAAGGGGAGCTTTTGCAATTTTTCATAGATCCAAACCTTCTAGAGCCCATAACCTTCAAACTATTTGTTTGATTCACTCCATTCTTCAACCTTGCAGCTTCCAAAGGTATGCTTTATGTCATGGAAACCATAAACATTAGTTTTTTGATAGCAAATTTTTCAAAATTTTTCTAACTCCCCCATGTGTTTAATGAATAAAATACTAATGAATCATAAACCTATGAGAGTTAAACCCTTCCAACACACTTCAGTAACCTATTTAATCAAATAAAATATTAAAATAATCAAACCAACCATGATCACAACTTATCCAAGTGCAACTACCCCAAGAGATAAGGTATCCCAAATGTTAAAAAGTTACACATTAAGTGCTAATCCTTGGTCATGTTGTGATTAAAAATGGCACCTAGACCAAAATGCTCATAAGAAGGAGGATCATTTCAACTAAGGGACAAATGACCTAGAGCTGGAATGGAGTAGCAAAAGCAAGCTTAAGAATAGGTAGAAAAAACTCATGTGATGGTACCTCTTTGGGAGGAGTCCAAAGTGGAATCTGTTAGACAAATTCTTGAGAAAGTGGCCCTAACTAAACAATCCCATCGAGATGAGTGGAAAGGTACCCCTACACTCAACCATACGAATATGAGCATTCACGCATGATTTGGTCAAACTCTGTAGATCGACTAGTTGTGGTATCTAGATAGTTACTCATTGATCGTAGTTTGCTATCTTCCCACCTAGACTAGTATTAGCTTTGTCACATATGGTTTAGTCCAGAGTGAGATGTATGATGTGTTTCCTATACTAGTGCTACTCCTAGAGGCAATGGGAAATAACTCGTTTAAGCCAATAACGGATGAGAGAAGAGAATCTAAGCTAGCCTAAGTGTGATGAGCATCCGTCCTTAATCATCCATACACATCTTGGACCTCGTGTACTACTACTAGGATTACCAAGTACATGTCCTAGGTATGCTACTGGGATATCAAGTAGTCATACTTAAATGCTCGTGATTAAGTTGTACTTATTCCACGTTTAATAACAAGGATAGGAGAGGAACGTAAAGAAATATCAATTAAGAAAGTAGTAAATAACAATTAAACTAAGTGAATGCTACAATGATGAAGTAATCTTGATCTTTATTGTCGGTCATGTGCATGTCCAATTATGTCACACTTGAATAAAGGTTCTGTACAATTACAATCATCACACTACGGGGATGCACTGTGAAAAGAGTTGAGAGGAATTGAAATTGACAAAAAAGACTCAACTCTAACACTAAATTTCCTATTAATTTCCTATGTGCCCAATTGTGTATTTATAGGCTCACATAGGAACCACGATATCACATATCCAATATCGCTAGCCAGGCTGCGATATCGCGTATCCAATATCGAGGGTATGATATCAGGGGTCCAATATTGGGACTCATCCAATAATAGGGGTTCGATAATAGGGGTCCGATGTCAGCACCTGGTTAACAAGGGTTCAATATCAAGGGTCTGATATTAGCACCTGACAAATCATGATTCATCAAGCTTCTAGAGGTACACTTTATGTCGTGGGAACTATAAACCTTAGGTTTTTTATAGCAAATTTTTCAAAATTTTTCTAACTCCCCCATGGGTTTAATGAATAAAATACTATTGAATCATCAACCTATGAGAGTTAAACCCTTCCAACACACTCTAGTAACCTATTTAATCAAATAAAATATTAAAATAATCAAACAAACCATGATCACAACTTATCCAAGTGTAACTACCCCAAGAGATAAGGTATTCCAAATGTTAAAAAGTTACACATTAAGTGCTAATCCTTGGTCATGTTGTGATTACAAATGGCACCTAGACCAAAATGCTCATAAGAAGGAGGATCATTTCAACTAAGAGATATGACCTAGAGCTAAAATGGAGCAGCAAGAGTAAGCTTAAGAATAGGTAGCAGAAACTCATGTGACGATACCTCTTTGGGAGGAGTCCAAAGTAGAATCTATCAGACAAATTCTTGAGAAAGTAGCCCTAATTGAACAATCCCATTGAGATAAGGCACCAAGATTAGTGCCAAGACTTTAGGTCACATTAGCTTAAGCATACCTTGATTAGATCAAGTCTCATGACATCCAATGTTTAGTTCTCTAAGAATTGAACTTTGAACCATTCTTAGAACATGCTTCACCAGAAGTCAAGACATAGTTGTAGAACTATCCCATGTGTCCAATCATCACTTCTAGTGGAGAGTGGTACATGGGACAAACATATCTCTTCTAGAATGGTAGGTGGATAGGAGCCACTATGAAGATTAAGGACATTCATGTGTCCAACTCGACGGAAGCTATTGCATAGGCCCTAGGGTTACCTAACATTGGAACAAATTTAGCAAAGATCTCTACACAAGTAGATCTAAAGGTAAAGAAGAAGTGGACTTAGTAATGCTATGGAGTATACCATAAGTAGTATGATGCACTCACCTTGGCATAGTGCGTATATTTCAAGATAGTAGCCCATCACCTCAATTCGATGGTGAGGCCTAGTAAGGTGACTACTTTTTTTGTCAGTGTGTGTGTTGCTCTAAGTAGAAAATTCCCTATGAACCTTCCACATCTAATTAATCTAGGGGAGAGAAGTGATTTAAGGAAAACAAAGATGGAAGGAAGGCCTTGCCCTTCCTTGCCTCATCAAAAAAATTATGCAAAAGGACAAGAATAGTGCACTATGCCAAGAATACAATTTAGCATTTGCCTTTTGCCTCTTGGGCAAAAATGATAAAAGACAAGACAACTGCCAAAACTAATGAAGAGGAGCAACAACCACCACCTCCACCACCCACTCATGAAATAATGTTGGAGTCTCGTTTCACCCTTGAACAAATGCACAAGATCTGAATGTAGCTCCTATGTGAGTAGGAGTAGTGAGGAAGAACAAGTGGTGGTGATCCATCTATGTATCGCCCAGCAATGAGTCATCTCAATAAAGTGGCTCAAACCATCAGCTAGATGGAGGAAGGTGGATTAATATTTTCAGCCCAAAGAATGTAGCTACCTACGAGATTGAATCCTAGCACCCAAGAAGTAACAGTCTCTCTCTTACAAGAGTAGGAATTCCCAGACATCTCTGGGAATGCCACTACTTTCTTAATGCATTTGGAGGAGGGTGAGGGGGGAACTATCTTGGTGATGCAACACCATGGGTAGGAGACAACAGTAGAGATGGTTGTTGATAGAATTGCTAAGGCATTGAATGCATGTGGGGTGTCTATATGAGATGTTTATAAACTTAGAGATATGAAAACATCTATAGGAACAATTAGTGGCAAATTGAGCACAGCCTAGCAAGAGGAGTTGCTAGACCAATTGGTGGAACTAGGCAACTAATTCTAGATGTATTTGACCTTCTAAATACAATCACTACAACCTAGTCAGAGCTACTAAAATTAAGTGGAAAATGCATTATCATGGAGGGGCAACACAAAATAGCCTGAGCTCAAAACCAACGCCTAACTGTGAAGGTTGTTCAATTAAGAACCTGCCTTGCTAATCCTATGCTTCTCAGCCTTGCATTGATCCATGATGAAGTTTTTTAATAGCTTCAAGAAAAGCTCAAAAAGGCTAAGAATGCAAAGGAGATGATGATTTTTTATCAGTCCTTGATCAATGTCACTATGCATAATGTCCAAAAGGCCTTGGATCAAGTTTGCAAGGAGACTATCACCTTGATCACACAAAATCACCAACTATGAAATGTTGATGTGCAAAAGTAGTAAACACAATATTTCATCCATCAATAGCAAGAGTAGCTAGCTAGAGTAAACACTAAACTAAGGAGATTGACAATCGAAAATAGAAATCTCTCCATGGAGGAAGTCTGAGCCCTTTACAAAAATCTGCAATAGAGGTAGTCGCCTGGAAAAATGAGGCTCTTAAATTTGAGAGAGTCAAAAATCACTATAGAGATTAGGTTGGTCAACAAAAAGAAATCAATGAAAAAAATAGTCAAATGACGAAGGTGAAAGTTAATGAGGCTATCTAGTAGCTCAAGGAAGGAGGTGATGCCTAGTAGCTTATTTTTGATGGGCTTAATGACTACAACAAGGTGGAAATTCGCATGAAGGAGCTACAAATCTCTGTTATGCAAATTTGGGGATGTTGATTGCCAGATGGCCACAGTTTGAATTGAAGAAACATGTGGCCTGTTCATACTTACTATATGAGGCTAAGTTCAAGCATCACAAAGACACCAAGTAGAAACTTGAGGTGGCAAATGCAAAACTTGATGTTCTCCAGCAATGCTTCACTAATCAACAATCTATAGTTGAGAACCTAGCCAAGAGACTGAGTGACTACCAAGCACTAGAGAATGTAGTAAAGGCATTCAATATTGAACACAACCTTTTCACTAGCTAGTTTGTTAATGTGAAGAAGCTATTCTCAACAATGCATTATCCTTGGGATGTTCCCACACCAACCCACATTTGCGATGTGATGTGGATTTTGAATGATCCTAGAAGTAAGAAGGAGAAGATGAAGGCATTATTGGACGTATTCCATTTTCTACCAGAAGTTACAGCTACCATAGGAAAACCACAACCACCTCAACCACCATGTGTGCTTGAAGCAAGAGAAGGTCCTTTAGAGCCTCAAGAGCCTCCATCACCTGGGAGCATTTGAACTTCTTCCTTGTCTTCACACCATCATAGGAATTGTGTTTGTCATTTTTTTCCCAATGTTCAATTTTTTCATCTTAAAAACTAAAATTTTATAATGATTTTAATTTCGTACACTTGGGCACTTAGTGTTTGTTCATGTGTGTTGTGTTTATGAATGTCTGTAGTTAGTCAATAATCCCATACCTTCCCCAAAAATTTGTAAGAGACTTTATCCTCCTTTTGTTTCCTTGAGGACGAGTTTTCATTTAGTTGTGGGGGTATGATGAGTCTTATCTAGGGTTACATTGATGCAGCCCCATCGATGCGACCCCATTGACATGGCCATGTTGACGTGGGATTTGATGCATTGACATGGCCTCGTCGATGCAATATCTATTTTTGCTTATAAATACATGCTCACTTATCATGTTTATGGCATCTTTGTCATAATTGTAGTAGAGCTCTTATAGTTTTATCATTTGAAAGTTGGAATATTTTTCTAAGTGCCCATAGTTCAAGTCAAAGAGTGTATAGATATTTATTCAAGCATTGTTGTACCTGATCATGGCAGTGTGTGCAGTAATAAAGACAAGCTTTCTGATAAACCTTGCAATACTTTGAAATAGATTAATTGTTTATTTATGCATTCAATGTTTTATGCAATTTTCTTTAATGTTTTAAGTAATTAAATAATAAATTAAGGTACATTAAATAATGATTATTTAAGCACATAAGTACAACCACTTCAAGCATATGCTTGGCGCTTGGTAATCCTAGTAATGCTTATTGTTTGATAACCCAGTAGCGTTAAACATGTTCAGGATGTGTATGGCAAGTGGAAACATATGATTATATTAGGATTAGTTAGGTGTAGCTAGTTAAATTAAATTATGAATTTAATTATTTTATTATATTCATTATTCTTTATCCTTAGATGACTTAAAAACATAAAACATACAAATGATAAAAATCATATGCCTTAGTTGCAACTTTTTTTTTGGAAAAGGTCGAGAGAAAATATATTCCAAAAAATAGGAGCTACATAGTCGTGCAGCGAGGACCGGAGCCGCTGGCCCCACACTAGCCAAGAAAGAAAGAACCCCCATAGGAGCCGAAACCCACCCCGCCGCAGGCATCCCCACAGGCAGGCAGGCGGCCACCTCCCCTAGCGTAAAAAGCATGAAATCCCAACCAAACAGGCGGCAAATCGAGGCACCCCACCCCCCGATGGCCCCCCCCATTCCACCACTGACTACCTTCCGGGGGAATTCTGTTTGGAATTATTCCCTTGGGCGATGTGCATGCTAGGTCTCGGCTGTCCTAGCCCCGCCGCGAGGTGGCACCAGTTTTCCTCGATCATCTGAGCGATATGCCCGTCATATGATCCTTGAGAATGCCCTCAATCCAAAGCAACATCTGGATCGGCGACTAAGTAGGGGGGTTCAGAAGTTGCCCCCTGTGTTGCTTGTGGTGGTATCATTTTCTGTTGGCGAGTCCTCCTCTAAGGGCTGTCTCGGTAGGTTCTGTTCGTGGATAGCTTCAGGGTGCTGGATCGTGGCCCCCTCACTGGACCCACGGTACTTTCACTTTCGTGACTCCTGAGGATCCGAAGGTTGGGCGGGTAGGGTGGGAGTGCTGGCCAACCACAGGGCACGAATCACCTCGGGATGTCTGCCAGGTCGGCTCCTTCGCAGAGACTCCCAATGAAATAGCAAGAGGTTGATGGGAGTGTCGTCACGCATGCATTGAAGGAATTTAAAGTGCACCCCATTCAGCTTGTGGTGCAACCCGGAATGGATGAAATAATGTTCAACCAACTCCGTCGTCGCCTTCCAATCTGACGAGAGGGCTGTCCCCCTGATATGTCCACTGGCCATCTTTGGGATGGGGCCTTGGAAGAAATCGAGAGCGGCTGCATGCGAACCCGCCTTCGAGGGGATGTTAGCGTCGCTGAAGGGCACCCCGATCGCGGCCACGACCGATGCAACCGTGATATGAATCTGCCGCCCTCTAAACACGATAGTCTCCTCGCTCTAATTTGTGTAAAAGGGATGAGTGTCAAACTCTGGGTCAACGGCCATTTTGGGCAAAATTTGAGTCCACCTCATGCAAGAGGCCCAGCGCCAAAGCTCTGGGCGACGTTGAATAGCTGTCACGGGTGGTTCGAGGTGGGTATGCGGATCCATCGCAGCAGTAATTTCATGCGAGAATTTCCTAAACCTGCCAGGTAACACAGTCAGGGGAGGGAAGGCCATGCCTTTAAAGATGCATTCATTTCTGGCCTTCCACAGAATCCAGAGTGCTGCCAGCATCGGCGAGTTGCCGGAAACAGTTGGGGGATGGAGACCTGCCGTATGCCAGAATTGTCTAGTCACGTGGCACTCATGCATGAAGTGCTGTAACGTTTCTATATTTTGATTACACAGGGGGCACTGGTTACTGATTGCCATGCCCCTTGACTACAATAATACCTTTGCATTTCACAAGTGCAATTGGGAAGATAATGATTGCAATGGTTAGTTTTACTTCTTAGAGACCAATGTACTTAGAAGGCTATAAGTCCACAAAATTCGACCATATTATTCATGAACACTTAGTGATTTGTATGGTTGGGCGTAGGGTCTACTCACCACTTATCAATATATATGATTTATTATTTGTTAGGTTTTCATTACAATATGTTTTCATTCAAAATTTGGGTTTCTTGCCTAATAATTAAAGTTTCATTTTACAATTAAATGATGAGATAAAAAAACATAACATCCAAGTCCTTCATGCTAAGTATTATTCTTATTTTTTTCCTACTTATTGAGTTGGACAATGCTTCAATGGTGCAACATGCCCTAGATATAGGATCTTTTATTCATATGCATGTAGTGTTGATCCTTCATAAGTGAGGTTTGGATTTTGATGTCTAATTTGAAGAATATGCTAAAGTTCCATGTTTTGTTGAGTTATATAATTTTTTGTTGATTTTTCAGAAAGCTACACAAGAATTTGTTAGTCTTTTCAATTTCATTAAGCATATATTTTTTATTTCTGCAACATCCGATTTTCTTAGATATTTTTTGTTGAAATCAACCTTTTCAATCATAAAAAGAAAGTGGTATTACAAGTAGGAGGAAAGAATTATATTTAGGTAATTATATATTATAATCTTCTTAATTCCTGCAACTTTTATCACCATGAAGGACATTTGTTTAAGGCTTAATCTTTTCTACTCAAGAAAAAAGATTCTAAAAAAAATGTATTGAAGTTGAAGATAGAAAAAAATAATAAGTAAAAGAAATGAAAAATCAAGTTAATGTCAATGATAAGAATAATCAAATGACAATAAAAAATCTAGAGAAGAAATAAGCTCCTATGTATATTTTTGCTAGTACTAGAGAAAGTATTAAGCAACCTAGACAAATAGCTCATAAGGCAACTTTTTCCTTGTTAGACAAGAATACTATTAACTTAAAAATTAAAACTAGTTCAACAAGAAGCTTATAGTTGATGGTAAAGATTCTCAATGTAAGATCAATAACAAGCAATGAGGGGAAGATCTTCCACCAGTAGTACCACTTTTATGTTTTGAAACAAATATTGGTGTTAAGCCATAGCTCTCTATCTTGAATCTTTTTGCTATTTGAAGTTCAAACATGGATGTTGAAAAGTCATGTAAATTTTGTTAAGACTAGGACCTTCCTCTGCTAACAATTAATTTTATTTACTTACTTTTTTCAAAGTATCAAATGTAAGATTATACACTTGAGTACACTTGAAAAGACAGTCCTAAAATCAAAATGTTTTTTCTTTCCATATTTTATTTATGGTGTATACCCAATGTCAAGCTTACAATGTACTCTAAATTTTCTTTGGTCATTATTAATATTAATGTTTCTGCACTTACTAGAATTTAAATTAAAAAAATTTTAAAAAATATATATATATATTTTAATTTCTTTCGAAACTTTAAAGAAAAAAAAAACATATAATTGGTGCTTATTTGCCAAGGCAAATTTGGGATTTTAATAAAAAAATAAAAAATATGAGCGCCTGTTGGAATTTAAATTAAAATGGTAAGTTTGGGGTAAAAAAAAATTCCTTCCCAGACCTCGAAGGGAAAGAAAAGCAGAAAACCAGGGTAACACATTTTGTACTCGACTTCAGGACTTCTCGAAGAAGTTATGAGACCTATCGGCCAACCAACCACGTTGGTGCCTCGTAAAACCTTTGTAGTCAACATTCACTACCTGCAGTCAAAATCTCGGTGCTCCATCAAAGTTAAGGTTCAAACATCGTCTGGAGTTAGAAAACGCTGGCTCTCTGAAATTGACACTGTTTGGAGGGATTGATAATAGAGAAACCAAACAGCAACTGCTTTTACGTATAATTCAGTGCAGAAACATTTTTACTATAAAATAAAATCTCAATATGATTCTTCTGCTGGTGGAGCCTTCACCTTATCCGCTATAGATCTATGACCAATGCTCTCGCAAACATGGTTCCTCAAGATAGCTTTAAAATTGTTTCCTAGAATTGATTTTAACATGACAATTATGCCAAGGAATAAACACCTAAAATTACATCATGATCTGTTATGTTAATTTCCCATTATATGCTACCAAGAAACGTTAGAGGCATACACAGTTAGATTCCAGTTAGCATGTTCAATCCGGATGCAATTTACTTGAGCATGATGTGTAAAAAACCGTCGTGGCAGTAGCTAGACCTTTTCTTAAAGAAAAATATGGCGTTGATATTTATGATTTAAATTTGTTTCAGTTCCACTATCAACAAACCGACCTTAGCTCAGTTGGTAGAGCGGAGGACTGTGGTGGGAAATTAAATCCCTTCCGAAATTCCTAGCTCACTGGTTCAATTTCAGCAGGTCGGAAACTTTTAAAATTTGGCTGTGCAGCAATCCTCCTTTTGAAAGGAGCAAGAGCGGATCACTGCTTCAAGAAATTCTGAATTTGCAACAATCCTGAATGGTGTGACTACTTAGAACTAACTTCACGTGTAGATTATACCAAGAAATTTTGAATCTGCAGCAATGGTGTGATCTACTTAGAACTTACTTCACATGTAGATTATGCCAATTTAAGCGGATTATACCTTTGTCGGTGAAATGGTGAGCCTAACACAAATCTCAAGATTCACCTATCCAAATCTCTATAGAACTACCCAACATAAATCTCAAGATTTATCAATGCAAAACTCTACGGAACTACAGCTTTGATAGTAAAATGGTCATAAATGGTGTCACCAGCACAAATCTCAAGATTTATCATCTATGAAAACCTCTATGGAACCAATCAAAAATAAATAATTTTCTAAATACAATGAGGGGAATTTGTAGAAGTAGCACCCAAAGAATTAGGCAACCAAGGGAATGACACATAAAAAATGTAAATCTTCCTTAAATAGTTAATGGTGTGCTCATTTTTTGAAAGACTAATAAACATACCACCCTGTAATGGTTGGAGAGGTTACCCTGCTTGGCTAGTTGAAGAGATATGTTAGCACCTTGACACTACTCCTTGTAACTAGATTTCTAAGTGCTTTTTAAGATCAAAAGGTTTGGTAGAAATAAGAACATACTAGATATTTCTTATATAACTATTAGCCTCTATAGGAAGATCATATACATATCACTAAGTAGAATGCTCTAACTTCAAACTTTTACCATATAATATACTAAAAGATATCATAATATATAACAAGATTTTTATCCAAATTGAAGTTGCCCACTATTCAAGACTATGAAAAGATATTGGTGGAATGCATGAGGCCATTAATGAAACTTTATGAACTGTCTACAATGTTATTATATGAGCAGAGGCAATCACAATCACTTTGTGATTAACCTTATTTCCAACTTTTCATGAGATCTATACTTAGACATATATAGAAATTATGAGAATTATTTATCATTCAATAGCTTGTTAGTGAACATGTTATTGTTGTTTGATTTTCTATATGAAGTGTTAACTATACAAGGTGATGAGTCATGATTTGACTATCTAATATCGGGCCTAAGATGCGATGTCGAATGCGATGTCGAATATCCGATATCATGGGGTATACGCCGGCCTATAAATATAATGCTTAAGCATGCAATTTTCATCAAATTTTTATCATAGTATAACAAAGTTTTTGCAGTTTAGCCATTCCAAAGTTAGAATATTTCTGAGTGCCCACAGCAGGAGTCTAAGTGTGTACGAATCTTTGTTCGAGCATTGATGTACCTGAGCACAACAGTGTGATGGGAATAAAGATGAGCCCTTTTAATAATCCTTGCAGCACTGAGAATAAATTAATGTTTCTTTAATGCATCTAATATTTATGCACTTTACTTCAATGCACTTTAATTAAGCAATTAATTTCCAGTCATTAATGAACACAAGCATGACCACTTCAACCATACATGTAGTGCTTGGTAACCCAGAAATGCTTAACGTTTGGTAACCCAGCAACACTATATGCATTCAAGATGTGTTTGGAGAGTGGGAACGAGTACTTATGTTAGGCTAGTTAGGTAGTAGCTTAATTAAATATTAAATTCATCTACCTTTCATTCTTATTCTAGGTGATTAAACTTATAAAATATAAAATGATAAAAATCATATACCTCAGTTGCACTTAACCATACAATGTACCTTGCAAGTGGAACTAAGACGACAATGATCGTCTTGATTAGATTTCATGCCTTAGAACCAATGTACTTAGAAACTTAAGGTCTATGGAGTTCAACTGACTAGATCACATGTGAACACTTGTGATTTGTGTGGTTGGGCATAGGGGTACCTAGCTGCTCATCAAAAGATATATGATAAGGCCAAATTGTATTGGACCTTATCTAGGTCTCTATTTTTATCATTTTAAAAGTATTTAAACCTAATCTTTTATATTGAAAGGGAAGATTTTCTTGGAAATCCCATTTAGGATAGTTTCAATGAAATCCTATGAGAGTTCTAAGAATAATGTAATTTTCATTTCTTTCCTCTCACAAGAAGTTTTCATTTAAAATATTTTTATACAAAGGACATGTTGAACTTGAGGTGAGAGCAATACCATTAGAGTTTATGAGGCTTGTCCTCCTTATTATATTAGGAGGCAATCTTTTGTTTTTTCATAGATTAGATGGAACACATTAGATGTTCTTTGATTTAATGTTCTATTATTTCCTTTAAAGAGAGTTGTGATCTATTTCATTATTTTTTCTTACAATTAGAAGAAAAAATAATTGTTATAGAACTATATCCAAGAGTGACAGACATTAGTATAAAAGAAATTGACATTGATATTTTCTTTAGAATTATGATTTTTCCATCTTAATATGTTTTGATTCCTTCAAGAATTAGCTCCATGGATACAACTCACAGTTTGGTCACAGACAAGGTGATATTGCTACAACAAAGGCATTCCCACACCAAATTTTTGTTGGCTTATCATGAAAGTGGGAGAGTATAGGATTTGGGCCTATGATTGGTACAAGATCTTGGGTCATTAGTACATGCATAGATTCACTCTCTATAAGGTTAATAGCCTAGGGTTGTAGATGAGATAGTGGACACTAGCAATGATAGTAAATTAAGTAATGGTAAAACTAATAAAAGATTTGTAGGAATTGTTAGTAGTTTGAGTACTCATGTCAATGATATCATTCTTACATTAAGGGTGAATGTGTTAGCTATGACAAAGGCTATGTGATTATGGCAATGTATTATGAGATAGCAATTCCTTGGAAACATTGGTTATCCATATATTATGTTTAAATATGGATGTTGAAAAGTGATGTAAATGTTGTAGGATCAAGGGTTACTCTGTACTAACAATTAATTCTTTTCACCTATATTTAAAGTATTAATTGTAAGGTTATATGCATGAGTAGACCAAAAATTAGAAATTTTTTTATATATATTTTTGATATTATTTGCTTAGTGTCAAGCATGTGATGTACTCTAAATTTTCTTTGCTCATTATTTACAATGTTTTTTTTTTCTCTCTTTCTTTTTTGTTCATAAATGTAACAATGAGGTGATTGCCTAGTGGTAAGAGGCTTGAGTAAGAAACTCCATGTTATGGGTTCAATTTTGGGGGGCATGTTCAGAATTTCTAGGTTAGAAGTTCAACTCTAGTAGGCAATGGTGAATTATAAATTTCAAAAAAAAATCATTAAATTTTATAGATCAAAGAAGGTGTCTTAGATGTAAGTAAAAATTCAATTTTACTTTCATAATTATGGTAGAAGTATTGGTTTGGTAACTCTTCCACTACATGTCATTGAGTTATAAATTAAAAAAGAAAAAAAAAACTACAACTTAATGGAAGAAAATAATTTAGTTTCAATTATATTTCATGCTAGACCTTACTTATTACATACAAAAAGAAAATGCTTGCTAGTGTCATTCTCTTAGTAAATATGACAATAAAATTGGGGAGAAAATCAAGAAGTTTAAAAAATATTAAGTTCAAAATTAAATGCAAAAGTTAGCCTTAAAATGCTAAATATAACTAAATAAACTTAAATCATGTTAACCCAAAATGTGTTTCTAAAATTGCAGATGATATGTAAAAATCCAATCTTATTATCTTTTAGGAAAAATCTTTAAAAAGAATCTATGTTTCCAATTTTTTAAAAATAATACGTTATCTTTTAGGAAAAATATTTAAAAGGAATCGATGTTTTATAAGTTCAATACTTTTCTAAGAGATTATAATTTATAAAATTTAAGCATAGTGAATGTTGGATAAAAACACGTGATTAGTATTTTGGACAAAATTGTCGAATTTAACTAAGCTGTATAGACCTATAATGTTTCTGTTTCAAACTTTCAATATCTGGTACATATATCATAATTAACATTTACACTTAAACTTAATTAACAGGTGAAAACAATTAATGACGGTGAAATTTTATGCAAGTGGACACGATGCATACAAATTCTTTCGGTGTTGCTGTCGCTTGCACTAGTTTAAAGAGAAAACTTTACAAGGGCTCAAAATTTTTTCTTTCAAAGAAAGTAAACCATTGCACAATCAAAGTACATTAAGGCAGATATTTTCAGAAATTTACGCAGCGGGCATGTCAATAACTGATTCGCGTAACATAAACAACTTGTCAAGATTAAGTCAAGACAGATACGTAACATAAATTAAGCTGGACAGGTAGCAAGTACGTTTCTCATTCCAATATGCAATACAAAAGAGCTAAGCTAAAACTACACCAACCAAAATTGACGTAAGGTCAGATGCACTGATGTATATTTCTGTAACTTTAAAGATATTGTACCCGGGAAATGGCATGAAAGATGAAACTAATCAGAGTCTTGGCAACTCGAGACAAGACTCTGTTCATCCTTAGTACAGCATCAACTTAAAAGATTCAATCTCACAATTAGTAATCCTAGGTAAGAAAAAATTAAGTAAGCGCAATATGTTCAGCCGAATATCACAGCCCAATTAACATGTCAAAGAAATTAAAGAAGAGTTAACAAAATCCTCCTGTGGTTGTGTAAGCGTTAGAGAAGGAAACACACAGACATCATTCATTTCATGTTTGAATCTTTGCTGGAGTCTCTGAGAAGGGTGAATATGTTTGTCCCAAGATCTCCATAGGCAGGGCTGGATAGCAACGCGTTCAATTGATCATCCTGCACATTATTGTTATTGTTATTGTTGTTTCCACTGTCTCCCTGCTGTTGCTGAACTTCGCCATGAACGGCACTGGTCCCGGCCACGTTCTCAGTGGCCGCGGCGGCCGACGAGGACGAAGAACCCTGGGCCCAATGCAACGACGAAGACCCAATACTCAACTGTATCTGCTGCTGCTGCTGAAGATGAAGCTGAAGCTGAAACTGATGATGATAATGGTGATGGTGGTGGTGGTGGTGATGATGATGATGCGGGTAAAGAGATGGAGGCACAGATGCTGCTGCTGGTGCATGGATTTGTTGCTGTTGCTGTTGTCGTTGCAGTTGCATAAGAGTGGTTAGTCGAGTAGAACGACGAGCATTTGCAGCTGCGGCAGCATCAGGAGGTCTGTTATTTTGGCGGCCTCCGAGAGTGAAATCTCGGTTGCAGGCAAGGCACCGGTATCGCAGCTGCAACGTTTGAGACGAATTATTGTTGAAGTAACGGAATTTGGCTCCGGCTGTAGCACACGACTGGAATCGACACTTGGGGCGTGGCGCGTCCCTGCTTCCCAACCTCTGTCTCAGAGCCTGGTATTGCTGCACTGTATTGGCTGCTGTCGGCAGCCTTATCTTGAAATGCTTTCTGTCCTGTGACTCTGGATATTCTACCTCTGAACCCGGAATGAACTCCATTACCATGTTTAGTATTCTCTGCTCTCCCTCGTCTTCGTCTTCTTGTACATCTTCGCTCTCTTCCTTGTTCATTCCACTGCTGTTTGGCATTATTCTTCGCTTCTATGTGTTCACAGGTTAAGATCTCGCTGAAGCCAAACCCAAACGAGAAAAATTAAACGCAATAATTGATGCAACAACGATCTTGAAAAAAACAACGTTGGAGGAAACAAAGTTGTAATTAGCATAATATTTTTACAGAACAAAAACATAACTCTGGCTAGATAACAGCGCTTGAACCTTTGCAGCGAAGATTGTAGTTGTATGCTGGAATGCTAAAAGAAACAGTAATGCTACTTTTTAGAAATCAAAACCTTAAGGAACTCCTGAGAAATAACTGGCTGTAAATCAAGTAGGGCTTTGCTAAACATGTGTATAACTAAAGATAGTTTGAACATTAATTCAACAAAAAACCAGCAGTGGATTTGAAATACATGACCGAAACATGACTCGGTGCAGAAGGCGAAAGACAGCGTGCATGCTCAAACAGAACAAGGAAGAGGAAAATCCGTCTCTGCAAACAAAAGTTCAGCACGCAATTCCGTGATCGAAACGACGACTTACCAGGCTCAGGCACGGTGGGAAGGAGAGCAAGAGACGAAAAGAAACGAGAAAGGTTAAATCGCTGAAATTCTGTATCCTTCGCTGAATTGTGCTGGATAAATTCCGTGCTTGTAACGCAGAGATATTGGCCTCCGTAACGTAAAAAACAAATCCAGGAAATGACAAAGAGCTACGAAGACAACACACTCTTGTCATCAACCATTGACCAAGTTCGCAGCTATTGGCCCCTGACTTGTTCAATGAGTTGCGAGCGAAATTGCTTGATTGATTGATTAACGCGGCAATAGCAAAGAGGAGGAGGACTAAGCTCAAGCAAAAGGCTAAGTCTATCTCTGCCTCTGCTTCTGCTTCTGCTACTGGTGCTTGTTTTTCTGCCGGCGGTGACTATGGCGAATTTGATGCCATCGCCATAATCTCAATCTTGTCGAGCAGCCTCACGCGGATTTGATTTGCTTTAACCGGCTTTTTGTTTATAATTTCTGGTTTTTGTTTATACCTGCGCAACAATGATTCTCCTTGTTTGACCTGGGTGTAAGCAGAAGCGGAATCCACGCTTTATTTTGTCACTGAAACCGTCTGCTGGATTTCCAGATAAGCATATGGAGCTCAATTATCATGTTCCATTTTTGACAGCTTGGGTTTCACGATGTTTCTATGCTTCATCGTGGAAAATTTTGTTAATAGTTTAGCTCCTATGCTCACGTGCACGTGTTTATTTCAGAAAGTTTCCAATTCTTATTGGTCCTTGGATGATGAACTTGTTGGTAACCTACTAGAATGTGTTTTTTTAATTTTCAGCAGTTGGGGAAACGTAACCGTGTTAACGTTGGAGCTGTTTAATCAATACCTGTTGATTATAACCGCGTTGGCAACTTTTAAATGATTTTGGAGGTTTTTTGTTGTTATTTTAGTTCTGCTGCCCAGCCGGGCTTGGAAATATACGGTCAGGTTGCCCATATATAGGTGCCATAGCGTATTACATGTTTATTTTTGGAGTAAATCGTATAAAATAACTTAATATAGGTAGAGTATGGCTACTTTGCTGTATATTTATGCTAATATGAAATATGAAATTTCAGCTCAAGTGCTCACGTGGGACTACTCTTAACCTCTGAACACTACAATAATTAGGTATAGTTGGAGGGCTCCAAACCATAATCAATTTTTACTAGAAAAATCTAGATAAACACAAGACGAAAAGACTTCTTTCTTAACATTTAATATTTTAGGCTTACAAATATTTTAGTTAACTAAAATTATTTTATTTTTAAGGCATTATTAGCCTAGTGGTAAGACTTTTGATTTGGAAGTTTAAAGTTATGGATTAGATTCTAGTGGGCATCATTGAGTTATAAAGTTCTAATTTGACTATATGTCTTAGGGGCAAATACTGTTTAAAAATACATTGAGGATGTTATGTTTTACTTTAAAAAATACTAAAGTATTAGTTAATTTTTTTTTCCTTTTTTCCCCTAATGGTTTGAAGAGGGAAGGGGAAGAGAGTAGGAGGGTAGTAGAACCTAAAATAAATGAAATACATGTACACCCCAAAACATATAGTCAAATTAGAACTTTTTTAACTCAACATTGCTTCCTAAAATTGAACCTGTAACTTGGAGCTTCCAAATGAAGAGTCTTATCAATAGGTTAACACTTTATTGTTATGGTCATGTCATTTTGGTTTCAACACCCATAGAAGAATTATTAAAGTGAACAAAGGTAATTTGCTTAAGGCTTTTAATTGAAGTTTAATTTTAGAGGGATGTCAGGTTTATCTCAAAGAAGAATCATTAAAGTTGATAAAGGTGGTTTACTTAAGGCTTGTAACTTTACAATTTTCAAGTTTGATTTAGGGGGTTGGAAAAACTCAAAATAACTTGACAATAGGTACACCCCAAGACATATAGCTAACATGATACATCAAAAGAATTATGGAGAAATATAATTGATGAGTGGTGAAGGGTACCCCTATGCCCAACCATACGAATTACAAAGCACTCACGTGCAATTCAATCAAATTCTATGGACTCTCTAGTTTCTATTGCACTAGTCTTCTAGGAAGTGAACCTTGACCTATAGGTCATTCATTGTCTTCTCGATTACACTTGTCAAGCATAATGGTATGGTTAAGTGTAATCGAGGCATATGATTGTTATCATTTTGTGTTTTATGGTTTTGGTGCTTGAAGAGAGAGAGATGGAGTAAATTAATAACCAATGTAATTTACCTAACTAACTAATCTCTAACTAGTCCTAATATAAGCATATGGTCCCACTTTCCATACACGTCCTAAACCCACGTATTCACTGTTGGGTTACCAAGCACTACGCTACTAGGCGTACCAAGCAATAATGCTATTGGGATTACCAAGCGAATACATGTTACGCTCGAAGCAATTGTACTTATGTATTTAATCTAGTTCTATAATATCCATTCTATAAACTTCTCTAGTTCCCCTAGTTATTCATTGTGAATTATTCTTGAGTGAATGATCAAGATTATATTAATAGAAATAAAATTAAAAATTAAGGTTATTAGGGAGCTTACACCAAAAGAAAAACAAAGAAGGGATTAAAGCCTATTTTAGAGTAGGGTTGAGATCCATCGTAGGATTCATTAGTATATCATTGACTACAAGATAGAGACAAAGGATGAGGTGGATAGTGCTCCCTAATCATATCATTGTTCACATAAATAAAAAACTTGGTGTGATCTTCAAAACCCAAAAACTAATGATTCATGCCTATTACATATTGAAAACATCTAGATTATATTGAAAATTGAGATTATTAGAGAGCTCACACAGAAAAAAAATAAAAAAGGGATTAAATCCTACTTCAGAGTAGGGTTGAGATCCATCATAGAATTCAGAAAGATAACATAGATAGTGTTCCCAAATTGTACCATTGTTCACATGAACAAAAAAACCTAGTGTGATTCCTAGAACCCAAAAACTACTAATTCATATCTTTTACATACCAAAAAAATCTAAATTGCATCATTGACAAAAAGTAGAAAGTTACATGCACAAAATTCATTAATTTTCCTATGGAGCAAGTCCCCCATTTGACCATGCTCCTTTTGTTTTATAAAAACATGTACTTCATTAAGTTTGTTAAGCTCATCTACTCACATCTTCTTCTTCTCATTTGACAAATGCAATCCCTTGTCAAAATGAAGAAGCACGACCTTACATTTGACGAAGGCATTGATGTAATGCTAAGTAGAATTCAAATTATCAAACATGTATACTTTTGTTCTCAAGAATAGGCATTATTTTTCCATTTAATTTATTGGCTAAGATGCATTTGCATTGATGTGTGGTGTTGGGTTTTGGGGGGTGTGTCAAAACTTGAAAGAATAACTATAACTACACCTCAAGACATATAGCTAACATGATACTTTAGAAGAATTATAGATAATTATAACAAGGCCTCAAGTGTGAGTTAACTTAACAAGCTCTTGCCTAACATGATAATTCTTTAACCACTTAAGCCACCTATTACTAGCATAAGCTTAATTTCAATAGATCACCACTAATATATACATGTTTTAAAAAAATATTGAAATTGAAGTAATCTAGGAGATCCATACGGAATTGGATGTAATTAAAAATAGTTTCAATCTTAAAATATTTTAATTTTATATTTTTATAAAGTTTTAATTCATGATCTATGTAAAATCTAGCATTTTCCATAAAATACCCCTTGCTCCTAAACTCATTTAAGTACAAGCTCTCATATTTTGATGTTCCTAAATAATGTGAACCAAAACTCATTAAATTCAACATTCATCTAAATTGCCTTTAGATTTAATTTTGCAAATCAAAAACTTCATACTTCCATTTCTTTTATTTTCTCAATTGGAGGAAATTCACATATATAGTTCTTTTACTTTAAGTTTTGTAATTAAAATTTAAGTATTTTTTGGTCAAATTTTTGATTTCTAATAATTTAAAATTTTAAATATTATTTTAAAAGAAATTTTGAAGGATAGAAAAATGTTCAAACTTGGAAAAAAATGTTGTTATTTTCATTAATATGAATAAAATGAGATATGAAAAATTGTGCAAGCTAGAGGGGAATCAAGTTAATGAGCCATAGTATGAAGCTTTCGAAGAGATTCATAGGGTAGCATCTCAGATTTAAATTGACACTATTAGAAAATCAATTTGGATTTATGCCAAGGATATCTACTATAGAGGTTATTTTCTTAATATGCTAATTAATGGAGAAATTCAAAAAAAAAACATAGAAAAAATCTACATATGATCTTTATAGGATAGTTATGAGGTATGCTATTTTAAATACTTGATAGTATATTGTAGAGTGCCTAGAGATATTATTTGGTAGGCCTTGTAGATAAAAAATACCTTGATAAATACATTAAAGTGATTTAGAAAATATGTGATGAAGCTAATATTAGAATTAAAGCATTTTGTGGAATGGCATCCAATTTTTCAAATATAGTAGATCTACATCAAGGATTTGCACTTAGCTCGTACTTATTTGCTATTGTTATGGATAAATTAACAAAGTAAATATAGGATGAAATCCCTTTGGTTAATGTTATCTGTAAATGATATTTTCTTTGTGGATACAACTCAACAAAATATTGCTTCTAAATAGAAAAGTGGAGACATGTTCTAGAATCCAAAGGCTTGAAAATAAATAGAAGTAGAAGGTGGGGGGGAGTTTGTCAGACCCCAAAAAGAGAATTTTATTATCTAAATGAGATTAAGTACATCATCAACATCTGAACATATTGATGGTTAAATAGGGAGAAGAACAATGACAAATGCAAATATTGAAGGAAGACATCTTGATACATAATCATTCACAGGGTGTGGGAGTACATTCCAAAAAGCAACCTCATGCTGGGAATCAATAAGAATTGTGAGTTAATAAGACCAGGAGAACAACAGAGAGCTAAAAATGCTCAAAATTATGATGACACACTTCGATGTAGCAGATCGAGATTGGGAAGAGTGCACGAATTGGTGTATCTGCTCCAAGGCGGCAAATAATAAAACAACTGATTAGTATCCAACTTTAACTTAGAAGTGTGAGATAAAATTTGGAAATGCACAAGGTGAAGAATTTGCAATTTTTCCATAATAGTTAAATGGTTAGAGTTGGACGAATCAGTGCTCTAGAAAAGAACAGTGCATCTACGCTTCCATATATAGTAAAGAATGAGGGGCCTAATAACTTCCCAAAGAAACTGAAGGTTAGCAGAGGGGGTGTCCAGAAAGTTGAACAAGATATCTTCATGGGAAAACTTGCATGAAGGGAAAACTTTAGAAACCCACTCCCATGAAGACTGAGTGAAAGGGAAATGCCCAAAAATGTGGACAAAATCATCAGGACCTCCACAGAGAGGGAAATTAGGGTTTGGAATCCCAAGGTATTCACAACGTTTGTCGATAGGAAGGCCTTGATGAAGGAGGTACCAAAGAAATTGTTTAATTTTTGGAAGAGTTAGAAGGCTCCAAACTCATGAGAAGAGGAAGAGCCAAAACTGTTCAGACTCTTCTTTGTGCCATGATCTATTACAACAATTAACAATCATAGAGGAATCATGCAACAACTGAAAGGGCACATGTGGTTTATAGGGAAGAAGGTTTGATCCATTAATCCACTGAAGACCATGGAAGAGACTAGGAACCGAAGCATCCAAATGCAAGTATTGATGAATGAAGTGATAAAGTTTGTCGAGGCAATGGTGCATAGTTCTGGAAGCCCCATATAAGTTTTCGAACATATCCCAAGTACTCCACTTATTGGTGAGACAAAGACATCTAAGGGAAACAACTTCCTTTTGAAACCAAATGGTGGCTGTCTTGGATTTTGAGGTGGCTAGAGGAGCAAGTGATAGGGGCAACCACCAAGGGAAAATCTTAGAAAGGAGAGTAGGATTGATATGAACATTATTCCAATTCACATGAGAATGTAAGACTTGTCAAGCCTTCCAAATGCTTTTGAAAACATGTGTTCCAGGAATGATAATGTCATGAGGAGAAAGGATCCAATTAACAGGGTGGATACCTAATGAGTGGCGAGGTACCCCTACACTCAACCATACAAATACGAGCATGTACGCATGATCTGGTCGAACTCCGCAGACAGACTAGTTGTGGCACCTAGACAGTTATCCTTAGGTTGTAGTTCGTTGTCTTCCCACCTGAACTAGTATTATATTTGTCACGTATGGTTTAGTCTAGATGAGGTGTATGATGTGTTTTCTAATTCTAACGCTACTCCTAAAGGTAGTGGAAAATAATATTAACTAAGCTAAACTAGGAGGAAAAGGGTAAGAAAATCTAATCTAGCCTAAGTGCGACGAGCAACTGATTCCTTGATCAACTGTACACATCTTGGACCTCGTGCATGACTACCACTGGGACTACTAAGCACAGGTCCTAGGTACACCACTGGGATTACCAAGCACAGATCCCAAATACGCCACTGGGATAACCAAGTGCAGATCCTGGCTATGCCACTGGGCTACCAAGTAGTCACACTTAAATGCTCGTAACCAAGTCGTACTCGTTCCGCTTCTAGGAGTTTAAGGGTGATATAGAGAAAACAGTAAATAAAATTAAATAAATAACAAATAAATAAATAACAAAGTGAATGCTACAATGATGAAGTAATCTCGATCTTTATTATCGGTCATGTGCGTGTCCAAGTACGGCACACTCGAATAAAGACACCATACAATTACATTCACCACACTGTGGGCAGACACGGGAAAAAATCTAACTCTGGAGGGATCAAATTGCCAGAGCTTCGCTACTCTAAAACTAGGATTCCGAACAAGGGAGAGCCGTGTCTTATTTATAGATATGGCAGCGGACTACGATATCGCATACACGATATCGCAGGGGATGCGATATCGCGGCCTATGCAAATCACGTCTCATCATACCCCCACGATTGAATAAAAACTCGTCCTCGAGTTACAAGGAGAATAAGCTTTAGTGATTACACAGTGGAGAGGTATGGGATTATTAACTGGAAAAAGAAATGGACTAATGCCGCAGTGTGGGAAGACACAATACAGAGAAAAACTGTTACAACTACAAAAATGTGGAACTCATGTAGTTCCTAGTGGCGGTGGCTCCTCCATGGGTGCTTTCCCTTTTCTTGCGCTCCAGGTCTAGGATTTGATAGCATTGAAGTACAGCCTGGAGTTTGTCATCTTGTAAGGCCTTGAGTGCCTTGGCATGCATGTAAGTTTGCACTTGTGCCATAGAGGCAACCTAGACAACCTTCTCTTTTTCTTTTGCCACCCTTCTATTCTCTGTAAATAGTTTTTTAAGTTGCTTGATTTTGAAAGTGTCCAATTGGTGCTGAGCAACCTTTGGCCCTGTGTTCAGAAGGTTTAATACTTCTGAAATGGCTTGAATAGAGAAATCAATAGTCACACCACAAATGTTAAACATGGTGCCTTCTTCTTCATTGTGCCAAAATTGATACATTTCCCCTAAGTACNCAATCACACGGGTCAAGCATTAGTAAGGTTGTTTAGGAAATCAAGTTATACCTTACTGCTTACCTTAATTAAAGATCTTATGTTATAGCGTGTGATCATGCTCGAAAATTGTAATAATGGATCTTGTGACTTAGGTGGCTTCCCAAATTTAATTTTCTGGTATAGCTAAGGGGATGAAATTGTTTTTGACACATTCTACTCTTAATTTTAGAACTAATTACCCTTAAAGATGTCCTTCGGGTGATGATGAATTTCAAAAAATTTATGCACTTATTCGGCATGTGCCTCCTCCCCCACAACTAAGCTGAACACTCCGAGTTCTAGGTTCAAACGGAATGGAAATCAGAGTACCAGCGAGCGAGTTATGGATATGAAAGCAAGGGACATGCAATCGCAAGTCGTAGAGAGAAATTTGAAAACTTCCCATGCATGAACAGTTGCAAATAATGTTGATTAGCACAGGGGGGTCATATATATATATATTTTTATTAAAGTTAGGGCACTTAGAGAATGTACCGAATTTTTAATATTTCTTTGAAATTAAATAATGTAAACTAAGGACATATGGACTAAAGGGTTCCAGGGTAATTCAGCTAGTTCTGAAGGCACAAAAATTATGATGGTGTGTTTATCAACAAAGACCTCAAATGGGAGAAAAAGGCTATGTGATGATTCATAGGAATGTTGAATTAGAGGGATAGTAATAAGGGAAAGAATATCAATTGAAAAATTAAGCTAAGGATAAGAAATGGTGTGTGTGAGTTAGAGAATCAATGAAGATTACAAAAAATTACACAAGTGGGTCCTCCCCAAAGCAGGTTTTAACCTATTATGCCCTTGTGTAACCACACTTAAAGTGTCTATGGGCACTAGAAGGGTTAAATGTAATTTGCATTAACTCCACAAAACACACACATGTGAATATCACTGGAATGAGATGAAAATTCTATGCTACATGGGACACAAGCTACAATTACACGAACAGTGAGATGAGATGAAGTATAGAAAGGGATCGTAGAGATCGGGACGTGAGGTAACTGACCCAGGGCACAATGAATCCTACATGTAAAGCATGATTAACGTGTCATTGACCCATCGTTCCAAGATCAGGACTAAGTCCATCCTTCTAATCAGTGACATCGCAATGTTTCATCCCATGATGAACAACTATGAGAGTA
>MNCI01016926.1:699258-720486 GCA_015680685.1 Gnetum montanum | reverse complement strand
CTTGTATTAATAGTTAAAGTTGGGTTAGTTTTGGATGAAGGAGAGGAAGGGGGAGTAGTGGTTTTAGATGCTTTGACCCTTTTCCTTCCCCCTACCATTACAAACTCATCACGTAAAAGTGAATCTTTAATTGATTGTGAGTGGATGATTGGTGCCTTGGCCTTGGCCTTAATGAGAGAATGGGATTGAGAGACTCTTGCCTTGAAGGGAGCAGAAGAGGAAGAAAGGTGTGGAATATTGTTAGAAGTAGAACTAAACTTAATGTAGGCAAGTGGTGGGTTAGGTTGAGTGACTACAGGACTAGATTTGGGAGGATTGGTTTGAGATTTTTTCTTAGCTAGAAAGGGACAGGTAGAAATGTGGTGCTTTGCTTGATGGCAATGGCTACAAGAGTTGGGGAGATAAAAATAGTCTACCCTTTGAGTAAAAAATTTGCCTCCAGCTCCTAAGGTTAAAGTGGTTTTCTTTTGGGAAATGTCAAGTTGGATACAGTAGTGACAAAAGTGAGCCTTGTTAACCTCAATTCCATGGTCAAAGATGACTCGACCTAAGGTGCTAACTATGTCTCGCTCAACTGATGAAAAGATAAAAGGAAGATTAGGCAGCTCTACATAACAAGGGATAATATTAAAGGTTGGGTTCATGACATTGAAATCAAATTTCCAAGCCTGGGCAATAAGTGTAGCATTACGAGCAGGAAAAATTCGAAGAGAGAGAGCTTTCTCGATGTGAGAAGCCTTAGAAAGTTTAGTGAGGACAAAATTATGAGCATAGTATCGAGCGTGTAAGACCTGTATCCCATGGGTTTGTAAAATATTTTTAATATGCAAATTGATGCTTAATGATATAGGTAGGTAACCCACTATTTGAAAAAAAATAAAGTGTGCAGAAAAATCTTGAGAAACAGATTCAAAGATGTCTTCAGGTAAAAGAAAATCCAAAGATTTTGAGTTGGGAGACTTCCCTGAAGTGAAGAAGTAGCAGCCGTTGAGGATTCGTCCATACCCACGTCCATTTGATTGGCTCAACGTCAGTAATAACGCAGTAGTAGCCCTGGCTCAACTAGCAGCAACAACACCACAATGCAAACCGCGCTGCCCACCACAACCGTTGCCCCACAGCCACTAGAGCACTGTGCAGTAGCCTAGGAAGCTAGAATCCCAGGGCACCACGGTAGCAAAAAGAAAAACCGCAGCAGAATATCGAGACCAAAAGTCAAAGAATCAAATGAAGTGGACAGCCAAGCCAAATCTAAGGAGCTGCAACGTAGTGCATCGCAGTAGCTTAAGCGAACCCCGTGAACCAGAGACCGTGGCGTAGCCCCACGCTTAACAGAGAAAATCGGGTGAACCACCACCCAACAGTCTGCCCAATGATTAGCAGTGAGGGTCCAACGGGCAGAA
Organism: Gnetum montanum; assembly: GCA_015680685.1. Taxonomy (NCBI): domain Eukaryota; kingdom Viridiplantae; phylum Streptophyta; class Gnetopsida; order Gnetales; family Gnetaceae; genus Gnetum; species Gnetum montanum. Next base: position 719,083 of record MNCI01016926.1, on the reverse strand, counting down.
AACACTGAACCAATTCAAATGAACCGGTCGTCCGTAACACCTGTGAGGTTAATTTTCGACCATAAATATTTTGGCAGAACCATTTCACACATAATGGAGTAATCAATAGAAGTAAGACAAAATATATGAAATGTATTGGCAATAACAACACAAATAGTGTCATAGTAAAAGTGACAATTCAAGGACAAAAAGTCTTATTGCAAATAGTTCCACTATATAGGATCAATGCTCCAATTAAATGGTAAAATTGATAAAGATATAAGAAATAGGATAGAGACAAAATGGTCAAAATAGAGATAGGCTAGTGGTGTTCTATGCAATAAAAGAATCTTAATAAAGCTAAAGGAAAAATTTTATAGGGTAGTTATTAGGTATGCTATTTTAAATAGTGCTGAATGTTGGGTAATACAAAAGAAGCATAAATCACAAATTAGTGTATTTAAAATACAAATGCTAAGATGAATTTTGAATGTTTCAAAAAGAAATAAATGGTATGAGAAATATATTAAAAGAAGGCTTCGAGTTGCTTCTACTTTAGGTAAGCTATAAGAATGGCATTTTAGATGGTTTAGGTATGTGCAAAGAAAATTAGACAATGAACTTATTAAAAAAGGTAAGTACATCATATTTGAGGAAAGCCATATAAAAGAAGACCCAAAAATATATGCAGAAAAAAAAATCAAAGATAATTTAAAAAATTGAGAATAAACAAAACTTCAACTTTCAGAAAAGTGAATGACGTAAGAGAACTCAATGTAAAAAATAAATGTAAGATGATGGTGAATAAAGTTAAAAAATTAACGAAAAAAATGCATACAGTATATGAGAACATATCATTTTGATTTTGAATCCGCAATGGTGAATCCTTGTACGATGCGGGTAATAATAAAATAACATTACTAAAAGTGTAGGCAATCAATTACACCAACGGGGTGGTGGCGCAGTTGGTTAGCGCGTAGGTCTCATAGCTTAACTGAGAAATCCTGAGGTCGAGAGTTCGAGCCTCTCTCACCCCAAAATTTTAAATTTCAAATTTATATTTTGAACTGATTTCATTCTGGATTAAATTGTTGAAGGGTTGTATGAGGCGGCCCAATTTTCATTTAAAAAGATAATTCCGGTATATCATGTGCGAGGTTGCCTATCAGTTATAACTGCCGGAAGGTGCCATTTTGCGTAATTGTCTGGGAAATGTTACTAGGCCAGCATTGGACAGCACGTTTCTACCACATATCCAGTGAAGCTCTTACAACAGTTGAGGCGGCAAGGGTGACATTGACAAACCTTTGGAAAGGCATTTTGCAAAATGTGCATGGTGTTGAACACTTCGATATTTCAAAGAAATTGGGAAATTAACAGCAGGCATGATGAAATTTTTTAACAGTTGTTTCACTTTGCATAATTCGCATGCTAATTAAAAAAACGTAACTGTCAGACAAATTCAACGGTTGAGCTACGGTTTATTTAAAGAAGATCATGTTCCGAGAGCACTGGCCATGCCCCATTAAAGAAAAATTGCATCAGCAAAAATTACAGGGAGAAATTTTCATTTATTAAAAAAATGATTCTGTACTAAAGCATATCCACTGCTGCCTCATCTCCAGGATCAATGCCTCCGATCAGCAATTTGGTTAGCTTGTTTTAGATACAATTATAAATTTCAAGTGATCTTTCTTTATGTGGATCCATGATATGGAGAATACCTGTTAGCAGTAAAAGCCATTCTTACTTCCCATTATTGGTTTTGCATTATTGATCACTTATTATTTTCCAAGCTGGGTATGTGCTGGCCATGGAGTCTTAAATATATTATAAATAAAAATGTGTTTTGCCTCTGATTATAAGGGGGACAGAGGTTCAATTGTTTGTGTGAGCTTTTACCTTAGTCATGAACTGCCATGTCAGGTGTTCCTATCCCCAACATTTAGTATTGGTGCTTGATGAGAGTGTTTCTGCAATTCCAGCTCTGATTTTTGCTCTGTTTCTGCAATTGCATTTAGTACTGGAGCTTGAGCTTGATGAGAATGTTTCTGCAATTCCAGCTCTGGTTCTTGCTCTGTTTCTGCAATTGCTGGGGAGGCATTTATAGCAGAAGCATTAACAACTCTCTGTTTAATGCCTGTTTTTTTGCCCCTTCCTCTATTTGTGAGAAATTTTGTTCCAAACACCTGTGGATGAATGCCCACCAGTAAGTTTGAGAGCAAGGCAGCTCAAGTGATGCCAAGCAAGAGCTGGATGAATTGAACCCGCTGGACTATTCGTAGGCAAGCGTTTGCTGCTTCGCACCACTCTATCTCTCAAGTTGAGCAGTTTCTGAGCAATCTTATAATCGATTACAACACTGTGAAGCTGTATGGAAGTATGTGCTGTAGCTTCTCTTGCAATCTATTGTACATCACTTGCAGTGTGCTTTGCTTGGGTGACTCTGATTTCCGTATGTGATGCCTCGTCTATCTTGGGACACGTTGGTTTATCCTGTCATGCCAATGCCATTGCCGCTGCACTTGATGTGGCTCAATGACTACTGATGTTTCTGCAACCTCCTACGATTCTAAGGCAGCAAGTAGATATCAGTGAGGATGTGGCCGTGTGAGGAAGATCCGCGAAGAACAACATTTGCTATTTGAAGTTGCTATACCCCAGCCGAGTTTGAAGGTGCAAAGAAGGTTAAGCAGCTTGGTTGGCACAAAGTAATTGTAGTCGGTTATTATTTGGTAACCAAATGGACGAAGCTTCCAGGATTAAACTTACCTTATGTAATTATTTAATATGGAAGACCGTGATGAAAGATTTGCTTTCCAGGAAAGCTTTAAAGCATGAAGGGTTTAAACCCGATAATATTGATGACAAAGATTAGAAAAGGATTAACAAAAAATTTGTGGGGAAGACAAATATTAGAAAAGGATTAACAAAATCTCTATCAATTTGATTAGGCAATGGATTGATTTTAATAGCATTCATCATACATCATATAGTATAGGAGATAGATGCCTATCAACTTTGGAAGAAATTGGATAGTATTTATAAATCCATAAATGCTCAAAATGAAGCATTTATAATCAAGAGGCTTGTAAATTTGAACTACAAGAATGACCAAAGTATTACAAAACACATAAAACAAATTTCAAAAAATGTTGAACCAACAATTTCAAAAAACTGTTGAACCTGTTGAACCAACTAGGCATGATAAAACTTCTACTAGATAATAAGGTATAAGCTTTCATTTTAAGTTTTTTTCTAATAGTTGGGAAACTTTAGTTCTGTCTCTTCGCAGTTTAGATCCTAATGGGAAGGTAATTTTGAGCATAGTAAAAGATAGTATATTCAATGAAGAGCATAGTAAAAGATAGCATATTTAATGAAGAGATTAGAAAAATAGAACTAGGTAGATCTTTTTCTAAGTTTGAGATACTTCTTGTACAAAGGAGAGGTAAAAGTAGAACCAAAACTTCTTGGAACAAAATCTCTTAAGATAAGAGAAAGAGACCTAGAAGTTGATCTCAAAGCTAAGAAAAGGTATTGTATGCTATTATTGTGGTAAGCCTAGGCATATCAAAAGGGAATGCAAAAAACTCAAGAAGGATCAAGCCATAGGAAAAGATGAAGAAAAGAAAGTAGAAACCAATACAGTAGCAATTGCATCCAATAATGGTGATGTTATTTTCATCTTGAATGAAGGTTTTCTTAACCTTACCTAAAGGGTTCTACATAGATGATTAATTTTGTAGCTTTCTTTTATATCACTACATGTAGAGATTCCTTCTCATCTTATATTAGTGGTAACTTTTGGACTATTAAAATGGGAAATGATGCAAAATGCAACATTCTTAGCATCAGAGGTGTGTGGCTTGAAGCCAATGTTAGATGTTGATTGCTTCTTAAAGATGTTAGGTATGTTCTAGATGTTTGCTTTAATTTTATATTAATAAGTCACTTTAATAATTAAGGATATTATAATCTCTTTGGTGATTTTTGATAGAAGATTAAAAAAGGCTAGCTGAAGGTAAAAAAGCAAAACTTTCTTTATTTCACTCATGAAAAGCTTACAAGTAGAGCTATAAATGTTATTATGACATAGAATGTTGGGTCACCTAAGTGAAAAGAAACTTTAAGTTCTTGCCAAGAAAGAGCTCTTGCCTAAAATGTCAGGTACATCATTAAAGCCTTGCACTCATTATATAGTTGGACATCAACATAAAGTCTCCTTTCATATATTTCCTTCCTCTAGGAAAAATAATATTCTAGAGTTGATGCATATCAATGTTTGTTTCATGAAAGATAGAATTCTTGGTGATGCATTGTACTTTGTTACTTTTATTAATAATCACTCTAGAAAGACATGGACTTTTGCATTGAAAACTAAAGACTTAGTGCTAGATGTATTTAAGCAATTTTATACTAAGGTGGAAAGCCAAACTAGTAGGAAACTTAAATGTATTAAATTTGATACTAGTGTTGAATATAGAAGACCATTTGAGAAGTATTGTAATTCTCGTGGGATCAAACTTATAAAAATAGAGCCAAAGACTCCACAACATGATGGTATTGTAGAAAGAATAAACATAACCATTTATGATAAAATTATATATATTTTCTCTTATGTAAAATTGCCAAAACCATTTTGAAGTGACACAACAAGAACAACTATTAACTTAATAAACCTTTCTACTTCCAAACCTTTGATTGGTGATAATTCTAACAAATTTTGTATAGGAAAAAAATGTATTTTATGATTACTTGAGGTCTTTTGGTTGTAGGGAATTTGTTCACATCCCTAAAAATGAGAGGTACAAGCTTGATTAGAAGACAAAGAAATGTATCTTCTTCAATTATGGATACAATGAGTTTTACTCTAGATTGTGGGATCTTTAGGATAGGTGAAACACCACTAATTTTAGCCTAACACTTTGAAATGAGAATGACCCAAAGCCCTTTGAGCCTTCGGGAGGCAAAATTTGACTAAGGCATGCCACTCATGCTGGCTTGTCTTGGGCACTGACGCTGGCCTGTCTTGGGCACTCATGCTGGTTTGTCCTGGACAACTCACACTACAAAAAGTGCAAATTTTCTCACACACATTGCAGGTCACGCTGCACACACGCTGGCAGCATGAGTCCAGCGTGACCAACTTTGGGAGCCACAAAACTGAGTCAAAATGACTTGATTTCAAGGAAGCAAGTCATCCTCAGGGTCCACTATTGACAACTATGGGTCCCAGCCTTCAGAAATTCCATATTTTAGCTCAAAATTGCAAGTTTTTGAGGTCACGCTGTAGGTCACGCTGTGGCATGAGTGCAGCGTGACCTATCCAAAAGTGGCTCCAAACAGACACATTCAAAGCTCAAATTTCAAACTACAGATCACCCTCAGGGTCAGACACAGACAGGAAATAGTTGCATTCAAAAATAGGCTTCAAAAAAACCAAAATTTGAAGTAAAACATGTCATTTTACCCCACTCATGCTGAGGTCACGCTGAGGACATGCCCAGCATGAGTGCAGCGTGACTACACTGAAATCACGTTGGCAGCGTGAGTGCAACGTGACTACCGGTCATGCTCGAACAAAAGCACTCCAAACACATGCTGAGGACACACCACGACCAAGATAACTCACGATGGGAGCCCTGACAAAACAGAGATGCCTCAAACAGCCACAGAATCACTCAAATCGACATCCTGCATCAGTCAATTTAAAGATCCAGAAGTTTCAAGTGAGCCAGAGTCAATTTCTCTTGTTGTACATTATCATTTCATTGTAAATCTTCATTTGTGGGCTTGTTGAGCCCTCACGGTCCAAATTGTATGTGCTTCCATGGGCTTGAGTAAGCCACACATTGTAAGATACGATGAACCTGGTCAAAAACGTAGCTTGCCCACACACGTCCAACTGACACATAGTTGTCCATTGGACACGTGTCACGAGATCCTTATTTCTCTCATCTTCCAGCTGTTGATTCCATTCATGAATTTCGTGCATGAGCCCGGCCCAATCCTATAAATACCCTACCAATTCACATAAAAAAGGTTGGCAATTTTTGAGTTAAACGGCTTAGGAAACTCAGATCAACGATACTTGGGCACTCAGCACACTTTGACTCATAGCATCCAAACACTTCTGAAACACATCACATCACATCATGTCACATTGCCCTAGGGCTTGGTGCTTGACCTGCCACCTACATGTGCAGCTACACTTTGACCAGTGCACATCTTTTCTATGTAATACAATACAACTCATTTTGCCAGCCATTATACTGTTTACTCTATTTTACATTCATTTCACGTTTTGTTTACGTTTTGATTATGATACCAATTTAAGTTTACATTTCTTACGTGCTATTTCGCATTTTAAAACATCAGTTACGATAACCCTAGTGCAAGCCATAGTCTATGCTCAGGGAAGTCCTTGGTTGATTTGTGTGTAGACCATCTAAGGCACTCTGCCTTCGTTCCCTTTTCCAACTTGCCCTCAAGCGAAGGTAGGGTCAGCTGTGCCTACCTAATGATCTTTCGGTGTTTATTTTCCCTTCCAGCCTTACATCGACGATTTAGGTCAGTATAGTAAATTGGCGCTAGAAGGAGGGCCTACCTATTTACCTTCTGTCCAAACCTTGATCATGCTACGGTTCAAAACACTGCATAAAACCAAGCACTGAAACTAAAACCCAACTTGTCGCCCAACTTGACCCAACTAATGTTGCCAAACGCTGAAACTCGAATCAGCTTGCGCACACTAAGCTTGCTCATGATGATCCTATCATGCACGCTGAGCTTGCTCACGCCTTGTCACGCATGCAGAGCTTGCTCACGCTAACCCTGTCACGCACATTGAGCTTACTCACTCTGAGGTTGCACACGCTGTACACTGTCACACACGTTGTGAATTACTGATGCTGCATGCTACCAGTTACTCACGTTGCACACGTCGCCAGTTGCTCATGCTGCATAGTTGCACATGCTGCCTAGTTGCACACGCTGCACAGTTGCACACGCTACCCAGTTACACACGTTGCACAGTTGCACATGCTGCGCAGTTGCACATGGTACACGTTGTCATGGAATTTTCCCAGATCAACCCTACTTACGCATCCTCACACCTGAACAATATAACTTCATCTATGTCAAGATCCAAGCCAACTTGCCTATCGATCGCATGGAAAGAGAGGCAAAACGAAACTTTGAACTTATTTACAAAGAAGGTCATGAGTTCACTCCTTCAGCATTTGACATAATCCCCCTTTCTGAGCCCCATCATTGACTCATATCCTAGCTTCTCATGGCAAAGAGTCAAGCCTTACAACCACCTCCCATAGAGCCTCAGAATGGAGATGAGGAAGATGACTTTGCCACCCAATCCGAGCATGGGGATTCATACCATATCGTCAGTCCTCATGCCCATATAAACCCATTATTTCAATCTTTCATGGGAGAAACTATGCTTCCTCCTTCATCTGCATACACTTGAGGACTGGTTTCTCGACAAGAAGTACCAGCTTCCATGTCCATCCATTACATACCACAAATACAAACCCATGGGGCCCCTCTAACTAATTCAATACAACACATTCAGGAGATCACCTCACAACCTGTGGCTGGGCAGTGGGTTTCACCAGCTGTTCAATAGCACCAACCAACTTACTACAACATACCACACCCTGCGATCCCATATCTAAATGTTGCTCCACCACAACAACATCCGACAATCCAACAGACTCCCTTTCCATAAACAATACAACAATCAAACTACTATTAATTGCAATCCACTCAACTCGTCGATTTGCCTACCACCCAAGAGTGGGAAGACACAAAAAAATTGATGCACTCATTAGTCAAAGAGTTAAAGCATCTTAAAACCGCAAACACTAAGGAAGTCAAGGTGCTGGATTCTATCAAGATGACCCAATCCACCCTTTAGTTCCACCATTAACCTTGCCAAAGGAAATCTCATTACCTCATCTGATCAAGTACAATGGAGAGGGAGATCCGAACGCCCACCTAGTGACATTTCGACTAGAATGTCTACTACTTCAGGCCTGACCTCATGCAATTCTACAAGTATTTGCTATGTCCTTAATGGGAAAAGCTTTATACTGGTATCATGTCTTACCCTGTAACTCCATATTCTCTCTAGAGGATTGTTTGCACCAATTTTTCACCCGTTTCAAATACAATCTGAAACCTGAAGCCACGTTGGATAGCTTGATTCAAATTAAACAAGTGCCATTAGAGCCAACACAGAAATTCATCCAAAGGTGGAGTGCAACCATGAATGAACTCCACAAGCCCATCCCCAAGAAAAACTTGCTCACCATTTTTAAAGCTGTTGTGAATGACTTTGTTAAGTTGAAACTCTATTATTTGAGTGCTCGTACTTTGAGTCAAGAATTTGCATAAGTCAAAAGCATAGAGGAGGCAATACAATCAAGCAATGACCCAGCTTATGTGGCCTACAAAAACCAACATGCTCGTAAGAAAAACACAACAGTAGCAATAGTGATCGCAAGCACAAAAGCAACCAACTGGGGCTGAATAGCTAAGCAACCCAAAGCCCCAACTGACAAAGTCGCCAACTTTGGCACCAACTCACCTACATCGGCAGGGGCCACCCCAAGGCCCAACTTTCAGCGCAAGGACTACTTAAAGTATACACCACTACCAATGCAACCCTCTCAACTATTGGAGCAACTCTTGAAAGCCGAGAAAATCCCACACAAACACGTGTCGGAGATTACCCGCCAAAAACATGATAGGTACTGCAAGTTACTAAGGAACCCCACCTTAGCAGTATTAAATGAGCCCTCGGTCCCACAAAATTTTAAATTAGACCAATACTATCATTACCATCAAATGGCTGGTCACAGTACAAACAACTGTCATGCCTTATAAGATGACCTGCAGGGAATGATAAAAAAAGGCCAACTAGTGATTAACATGGAAAGTCAATCCAACACAGATGATGCCTCCTATGTCATAAACTCAATTAGCATAGGTGGAAAGCCCAAACCTGTGCAACAACCTTTCATGATTCGTGTGCCTCCTAGAAAGGTAAGGATTCCCTTAGCTTCCATAAGAAAGAGGCCTTCCTTTATTATTAAAGTGCCACTCAAGCACCCACAACATCCTTTGTGGTCAAGGCCCCACAGCAATCATCCGCTAAGACGTTAAACTGGTATGAATCGTCCGCTATGACATTAAACTAGCATGGCACACCTACAACAACTTCTAAGCCATCCTTTATCATAAGGATGCCACAACATGGTGATCCCTCACCTACCTGAAGCCCAACAGTGGGCAACATCTTAATCCCTCCTCCTTCAAGGGTTGACCCCACTACCAACCTAGGTAGGTTCACCAAATGGCAATGCAAGAGGACAAACGAACACCTTGCAACCCCCATGGTTGAAGCAAAGGTCAAAACTAGCAAAAAAAAAATTGAACACGGGGGCCCCTACCTCCAAACAAGCTAAGAAAACCAACCCCAAGCCCCCTTCACAAGAGATCCTTCTCCCAAGCCACACGGAGGAAGTCAAAGCCAACACAACGACTAATGACAAGGACTTCGTAGCTGCATTAACCCAAGTAAAACAAAAGCTCAAGCAAAAGAACACAATGTTCATCTTGTATGACCCGGTTATGACCTCATCTACTCACTGCCAAGCATTGGCCCAATTCTTGGTCTCCATTCCTATAACGGAGGACATCCCTGCAAATGATGCATCCATCCATGCAACAATGTTTCCCCCTACACCACAAGAATTGGGTTCAAAAACCTTAACCTTTCATGATGATGCAATCAAAGTCAACCCTGCATGAGGGGAGGTCACTATAGCTCCACTATCCATTAGCGTACGTGTTGGGCAGTGCACCAGCTGCAGAGTGCACGTCGATGATGGTGCAATAACAAATGTAGTCCTGTACTTTGTCATTGATAAGCTAGGCCTGGCTGATGAAATCAGGCCAACCAAAACCACATGTCTAAAATCCTTCAACAGGTCATGTGTCACAGTCAAGGGTATGATCAACCTAGCCTTTGTGGCGGGAGAGCAATTCCCCACTAGTGCATATTTCACTGCCATAGAGGAGATGCCAGGTTTCAACATGATTCTAGGCAAGCCTTGGCTAGTCCAACTAAGGACCATCTCCTCTCCCATCCACCAAGAAATCCACCTTCCATATGAAGGTGGTCAAGTTATCATCCATGGTGATAACACTCCCTCTTTGACCATCCATGACATAGACATGGCGCAAGTTTTGGAAGAAGAGTTCCTTGATAATACACCTACGGTAACCAATGCAACGCCTAAGGCTAACACACCCGAATGAGTGGTTGAAGCCAAAAGCCCCCCAGAGGACCCTAAACCTTGCATGCTCCCTAATCCATGCCCAGTTAGGAGGCAACTACATGACCAAGACTCTTCCTTGGCCAAAAATGTGCTAGATGCTTGCCTACCTTTTGCCTACCCCTCAAACATGCATTTTTTTACTTTTTTTTACATTGCACTAGCCTATGCGTTTAAATTTTTCCCACTCACTTAAATCATACATTTTGCTTTGTTTACACATTCATCAACTTAGTTTACACATTGCATTTGAAAAATATCAAACATAAAAACATAAAACTACAAAAACACATGACTTGAAAAGGCCTTAAACTAGCTTACAGCTTAGAACGACCTAAAACTATCACACGTTGCTTTTATTTCATTCACATTTTAACTATGTTTACAACAGGTATTTCTTGATTTTGTTTTCTTTCTAGTCGATTTTTGTAGGATCTTGCAGACACACAACATGACCACGCATGTAGCATCACACCTTACACAAGCAAGGTAAGCACCAAGTCCTGGCATCATGACTTAAAACTAATACCACAAAACAGTCCTGGGTCCATGACTTGAAACTAGCACCGTAGAGCTCTATCTGGTATGACACTAAACTGCCGCATCTGTTCGCCACGACGTGAAACTAGCATCCAGAGTCTACTAAGACTATAAACTAGTTTTCCTCTTCACAGTCCACTACGACTATAAACTAGCAGCACATCGTCTACTATGATGCTAAACTTGCATCATCCTTGGGTCATGACATTAAACTGGCACAACATCCAATAGTCTACAAGGACTATAAACTAGCACATCACAGTCTACCAGGACTTTAAATTGGCATGTTGCTGATCTGTTTCGGGCACCCACCATTGGTGAAACCCTTGGGAGCACTCACAGCATCATCGCCTCCCATCATTTTGGTGATCTTTTGGAGCACTCGCGATTAGTGCAGCTTTCAAAGGACTCATAGCATCATCGCCTTGGCACCTTCACTAGCTTCTTGAGCATTTGCAACTAGCACAACATTTGACACGTTTGTAGCATCTTCGCATCCAGCACCTACGACATCTTCACATATGACATTTACATTTGGCATTTCATTTGTGTCTTTCTTGTCTTCTTGGAGTTGTGTTTGCAGCATGACATGCCTGAGGCATCCGTACGCAGATGCACTTGATCATGATGACAAGGTATCACATTCTTCTTGACGCATGTAACTGGGTTAATCAATTCGTTCATAAGTACATTCCCTACTCCTGATACATTCCATATTTCCCATCATGTTCCCTTATCCTATCCAATTACACCTCCTTGATACATTGATACACATCCTCAAAGCTCTTGATACACTGTTGCACACTATGATTCTCTAAGCAGTGGCAATGAAAAACACAAAACACGATGCATGACACAAAATGCAAGCACTCGAATATGAGAACAACACTAAAAAAAAGCTCTTTCAAAAAGACCAAAGAGAAAAAAGAAAAATAAAAGAATAGGAAAAGACAAAACAACACAAAAACAAAAGAAAAACAAGAAACAAACAAAAAAAGAAAAAGAACAAAAAGGTCAAAGAGCAAAATGCACAGAAAAGGTCTTCATGACCCCGTTGAAGTCATAGACCAAAAGACTATTGGCTATTCTCAAACAAGCCCTAGGCNTAGACCAAAAGACTATTGGCTATTCTCAAACAAGCCCTAGGCGAAAGGCAATTGTCTTAAAAAATAGTTACACTTGTGTCTCAAAGAGACCATGTTTCACATCATTGTGTGGATTTGGTTGTTTACAACGAGCCTCATAAACACTCTTTAAGAGTCCCGTTTCTCTAAAGAACGTACTTCCTACATCTTGGTTCCAAGTCTGCTAAACATTGGCTATTAACAAGGACCAAAAACATAACTTTTTCATGTGAGAGCATTCCTCTCCCACAATCCCAATAGAAATCATAACCCTTGATCAACTCTTGATTCCTCGGTTACAACCAATCCCCTTGCATCTTGAACTACACTTCCCCAATCCCATGTACTTTTGAATATGGTGCGATGATGTCCAGCCAAGGGTCCATGGATAATGCTTGATGCTTGGTTGTTCATGGTGTTTTACACTTCTTTGTCAATGCCTCTTAGGTGGATTCCTCCAGACGTCAACAAAGAGGGGCCAATGAAACACCACTAATTTCAGCCTAACACTTTGAGACGAGAATGACCCAGAGCCCTTTGAGCCTTCGAGAGGCAAAATTTGACTAAGGCATGTCACTCACGCTGCCCTGTCTTGGGCACTCATGCTAGCTTTTCCTGGACAACTCATGTTGAAAAAAGTGCAAATTTTCTCACACATGCTGTAGGTCATGCTGCACACACATTGGTAGCGTGAGTCCAGTGTGACCAACTTTGGGAGCCCCAAAACTAAGTCAAAATGACTTGATTTCAAGGGTGCAAGTCATCCTCAGGGTCCACTATTGATAACTATGGGTCCCAGCCTTCAGAAATCCTAGCTTTTAGCTCAAAATTGCAAGTTTTTGAGGTCACGTGGTAGGTCATGCTGTGGCATGAGTGCAGCGTGACCTATCCAAAAGTGGCTTGAAATAGACACATTCAAAGATCAAATTTCAAAATGCAGATCACCCTCAGGGTCAAACACAGATAGGAAATAGTTGCATTCAAAAATAGGCTTCAAAAAAACCAAAATTTGAAGTAAAACATGTCAGTTTACCCCACTCATGCTGAGGACATGCCCAGCATGAGTGTCCAGCATGAGTGCAGCGTGACTACACTCAACTCACACTGGCAGCGTGAGTGTAGCATGACTACCGATCACGCTGAAACAAAAGCACTCTAAACACACGCTGAGGACACATCACGACCAAGACAACTCACACTGGGAGCCCTGACAAAACAAAGATGCCTCAAATAACCATAGAATCACTCAAATCGACATCCTACAGTAGTCAATTCAAAGATCCAGAAATTTCAAGTGAGCCAGAGTCAATTTCTCTTGTTTTACATTATCATTTCATTATAAATCTTCATTCGTGGGCTTGTCGAGCCCTCATGGTCCAAATTGTATGTGCTTCCATGGGTTTGAGTAAGCCACATGTTGTAAGATACGATGAACTTGGTCAAAAACGTAGCTTGCCCACACGTCCAACTCACATACAGTTGTCCATTGGAGACGTGTCATGAGATCCATGTCTCTCTCATCTTCCAGCCGTTGATTCCATTCATGAATTCTGTGCCTGAGCCTGGCCCAATCCCATAAATACCCTTCCAATTCACATAAATGAGGTTGGAAATTTTTGAGTTAAATGGCTTAGGAAACTCAGACCAGCGATTCTTGGGTGCTCGGCACACTCTGACTCATAGCATCCAAGCACTTTTGAAACACATCACATCACATCACATCACGTCACATAGCCCCAGGGCTTGGTGCTTGACCTGCCATCTACACGTGCAGCTATGCTTTGACCAGTACACAAATTTTCTATGCAATACAATACAGCTCATTTTGCTAGCCATTATACTATTTACTCTCTTTTACATTCAGTTCATGTTTTGTTTACATTTTGATTATGATACCAATTTAAGTTTACATTTCTTACGTGTTGTTTCACGTTTTAAAACATCAGTTACGATAACCCCAGCACAAGACATAGTCTACGCTCGGGGAAGTCCTTGGTTGATTTGCATGCAGACCATCCAAGGCACTTTGCCTTCGTTCCCTTTTCTAGCTTGCCTTCAAGTAAAGGCAGGGTCAGCTGTGCTTGCCTGACGATCTTTCGATGTTTGTTTTCCCTTCTAGCCGTACATCGACTATTTAGGTCATTACAATAGGAAAATCATTAGAAGTAGAAATAGTGTGTTCTTTGAAGATTGATGAAATGTGAATAAGATAATTGTGTCAACGCATGGTCATTGATGCATCCCCATTGACGCATCTTAGGATGCATTGGCACATGTGTGTCGAGGTTGACGTAGTCATTGCCTATATAAATGTGCATACCCATTGTATTTATGACATCATTCAATCATTATCTTAGCCAAGCTCCTGCAATTTCTTTCTATAGAAGTTAGTAAAATTTTTTCTCTGAGTGCTTGCAACATGGATTAAGGTGACTACACATTATTTTATTCAAGTGCAACATTTACCTAGACACAGTTGCATGAACAATAATAAAATCGAGATTTCTTCATTCATTGTAGCCCTTGGATTAGTTTAAATTTACTTTCTAGCAATTTACTTTCTTGTTATTAAACATTTAATATTATAATTCATAATTAACATGACTATGACCACTTCATGCATAATACATTAATGCTTGGTAATCCTAGTAGTGGATACCTGGTATGCCTAGTAGTAGATACTTGGTAACCCAGCAGTGTTAATATATGTTCAAGATGTATATGAAAAGTAGGAATGGATGCTTTATGTTTAGGATAGTTTAGTTAATAAATTAGTTAATTTAAATATTAAACCTTCCTTTACTTAATCATTTGGTAGATATAGAAAATAATAAAAGATTATAAAAAATGAATATCTTATGCCTTAGTCACACTTAAAAAAACCAATAGATTAACACAAGTTTTTATTGGGAAGACAATGCTTAGCAAATTATGCCTTTCATTGTATAAAGATATAGGCTACTTATAGTCCATAGAATTTGATTGCATCATGCATTCATGCTAGTGATTTGTATGATTAGGTGTAGGGAATACTTGCTACTCATTATTGGAGCTATTGTTGGAGACTTTCATTTTATATAAGTGCACTAAATACTAGTAGATAGTAAAATCATACAAATTCATTGTAAAAAGTAAATAATATAGCATCTTTCAAAAAATTAGTAATAATATTTTATCAACACTATATCAAAACAACTAGGATGACTTCTTTTCATAGGAAGGATTTGCCACCACTTATTGATGACTCTAACTAAAAGCATGATAGAACTAGAAGGAATATTGGTAAGACACCTCAACAATTGAAGATTTTTTATGCATATTTGGATCCTTATTATCTAGACTTTGAGTTCATCTTTCATCAAGATGGATGGCTATGCTAGAGCGATCTAGAGGGAAACATTGTGTTACCCCTTGATCTTTCTATTTCTTTAATGCTCATGGCCCAGATTACCAAGTAATAGGGCATCTCACTAAAGATTATCAGCTAATAGAGGCCTAGCTTAGATAAGATCAATGCATGGAGGCACACTATGAAGCCTCCCAGAGTCAATAGGTCCCAATCCCACTGTTTCTATAATCAAAGAAGGAGGGCCTAAAATTAGTATCAAGGCGACCTCCTTTAGGTGAGAGAAACACAATTCACTAGTGGTTACAATCGACCCTGGTAAGTAACTAGGGTAAGGGGATAATTGGTTCCATGAGAACCTCAAGGCCAACATCTCTGAACCATTCATTCAAAGAACAATTAATGGATCAAAGGATAGGGGCAAGTTGGAACCAATCTCCTAGTCCTTCATCTTCACCATCATCCTTGTCTTCAAACTCTAATAAGAGGGACTGTGATTGACACCAGAGGAGGAAGAATTGAGATCGAGATGGAGATGACCGAAGGTTCTATCATAGGGATTGAAGAAGAAAGAATAGCCAATAGAATAAGGAAGGAATGCATCATCACAAAAGAAGGCATAGGAGGTCACATCATAGAGGACATGGTGATAAATTATGTTTTTTGTAGGCTAAGATATTACGTATCCGATATCAGATATTCGAGGATCCATATCCGATATTAGATACCTAATATCTTAGCTCTGATATCAAAGCACATGATACATCATCAGATATTTGATATCATGGGATGTGTGCCTACCTATAAATACAACACTTGGGGGCATGATTTGAAGAACTTTTCATTCCATCCTTAGGTAGACTCTTGTAGTTTTTTTTCATAGATTTAGCAATAGAGTGAATGTTGTAGTGTGGTGTTGAGCAGTTGTACAAAATCTTTATTCGAGTGAAGTGTTCTTCGGTACAATTCATGTTCAAAGATAAAGATTGAGATTGCTTTTCATCATTGCAACATCCACTTAGTTTTACTATTTTACTTAACATAGTTTTTACTGTTTTCTTAGTTTAATCATTTACATTTCCAAGTATTTTACTTTACTTATTCATTAGTAAAGTGGAATGAGTACGATTGGTTTCGAGCATTTAAGTGTAATCATTTGGTAATCCCAGTAATGTTATTGCTTGGTTTGCTGAGTAACATAATACTTGGTAACCCAGTAATGGTTGCATGAGCCCAAGACATGAAACGTAAGCCAAGATTGGATGCTCATCACTCTAGGCTAGAGTAGATTTACCTTACCATCATTACTTAGACTTAGGACTAAATTTCATTCCCCATTATGTTTATCTCTAGGAGTAATCAAGACCAAACAACATCAATTATAATATTCTTGTCTTTGAACTAAACCATACTTGACAAAGATACCACTAGTCTAAGTGGGAAGATAGCATCCTGGGATTAGTGCTTAACAATCTAGATGCCACAACTAGTCCCATCCATGGAATTTGACTGGATCATATGTGAATGCTTGTGATTTGTATGGTTGGACATAGTGGGGGGGTGGTGGCTACTCATCATTGATGCCATTGTTACGGATTGTGCTAGTTATCTAGATTAATTATATTATACATGATCACTGTACATGTATTAACGCTCTATCTTTTAGAAAACATTAATATTTTAAGTCACACACATTATCAAACAAAACCATATCTTCTTCATATAGGACCAATAATGCATCACATGATGAAAACACTAGTGGAAGAAATGATAGGATATATATTGAAGAAAATTGGAGTGAACAATCACAAGCATGGGTTTCATATGCTCATTAACACCCTTACTACATTCATAGACTACGTTCAACTAATGCAGAAAATCCTAGAGGAGATGGAGTAATTCCTAGAACAAGGAACGTATCAAGGCCTAGAATCTTCTTTGAACCTAGAAAAGATAAATCAAGGGACCATGGGGAGAGATATAGGAGCCATGGTGATTCTTCTAGTTCCTCATCTTCCTCTTCCTCTTCAACATCTAGTTCTAATGAAGATGAACATAGTTATAGAAATAGAGATACATTAAGGGGTCAAGATGAAGATAGAAATAGAAATAGATGAGATCATCATAATCAAACAAATAGAAATAGAAGTCATCACCATGACATGTCTGATGATGATGAACCTTGTTGACTATTAGGAGAATGATGAAGATAATAGAGGTAGTTAGAATACCCCACAAGCATCAAGTGGAAATTTACATCAAAAGGATTGATATGAATAACATCCCTAAAATTTTGGGAGGTTATAATTCTAATCGACAACATCACTTACAAGCCTTCCATGATGCTTGTGCCTTGCAAAAAATTGAGAGTGAGTGGAAAAAGCTTAAGCTCTTTCCTAAGACACTAGTTTTCAAAGCTGAAATTTGGTATAGATCGTTGGAACTAGATTCAATCCATCAATGGTCCACAATGCTGGAACTCTTTAATGAGAAATACCAAACCTATGCAAGAGTGTCCAACCTGAGAAATCAAATCCAAAGATGGAAGCAAGAACAACATGTATTCTTGGATGTGGCCTTGGATAGATACTATTCTCTACTACATAGATGTCTAGGCCATGATTTCTCTCAAAATGAGCAAGCTTTCTACATCATAGATGGGCTTCGTAATCAAATGAGAGAAACTCTTGGAATTTATGCCCAAGGTTGGTTATACAAACTGAAATCCCATCAAATACAAAGTCTAGTTGAGCATGTGGCAAAAGAAGAAGGAGAGCTATGTAAATGAGGGAATGTAGAGGAATATAACTGGGATCCAACTCTTCAAAATAAGGGGGCCCATATCTATGATGAGGAAAAAGAGGTAGCTTTTGATAAGGTGATTTCACAACAAACCTTACTAATACAAAAATTTGTCGCTGAACTTAAACCAAGGATAGATAAAATGTGGGAGTTGATAAATGAAAAAGTTACAACATATGTGAAAAGCATAGAGGAGAGGGTAATGCAAAAAGGATTGAGTGATCAAAACAAGAAGAGGAAAAAGAACAAAGAAATATGTAGGAACACTTATCAGTAAAAAGGGAAAATAGCTATAGTAGAAGAGGCTATAGACTCAACCACAGAAGAGGATGATGGATGTTAGATTTGCCAAGGTGATCATCCAAAAGGCTATTGCCCAGCTTTATTACATTTACAAGAGTTTAGGGCTTTTCCTCTGAATCCCAAGTTCATTCAAAAGCAAATGCCTAGAAAATTACCTTACTCACAAGGTAATTATAGATACTCTTACAACCAATTGTACTATCTATTGGCACATTTGGCCATCTCATGGAACAGTAAGACTCATTTTAAATATTATTATAAGAATGGGAGAGAGTAAGTGTGCTATTTCATACCATTGGTATGGGATCTAGGGGAGACCATAATATTATTGGTGGAAATAATGATGCACATATGAAAGACAAGGAATAAAGATTGCAAGAGATAATGTGCCAATAATGATTGAATTAACAAGCAAGGAATTCTTCATTGTCAGAAATATGTTCAGGAATTGATCATTTGGGTACTGGCAAAGAATGAGAGAAGGAAACTAGAATTGAAAATTAAAAAATTAAAATCAACAGAGTGTATGAATAATAAAACGGGAGAATATCAGTGGATGTTTGCTAAAATCATGTTTCAAAATTTGCCCACAAATTTTAAAGGCTTGTTCTAGAATGGGCAGGAATTCTGTCATCCATAATCCACGTTTAATTTTTTTTTTTCACAAAAGAAATGGAAGAAGACTCTGGTGGGAAAACAAAACTATGGTAGCAACAATCTTCTAAGTTGTGTAGTTTGAAATGGATAGAAGCTCCTGCACCACGACAACTGTTCACGAACGCAAACACTATGTAGACAAGGTTTGGGCAAAGTTAAGAAGGCATTTTTTTTGCAGGGGAAAAATTCCAAAAATCTCATCAAAATCATGGCTCGCAGTGCCATGCCTCTTCAATTTTTTTTGAAGAATCAGCGTAGATTCTAAAACAATGCGCAGGCCCAGGGTTTCGACACAGTGTGCAGGTTCACAATTTCATCACGGCATGGATTTCGACACAGTGCAACGGCCCAAACCCTTGCCGGAAAGCATAAACGTGGCCTTGGGGTTTCTGTAATGGTTCGCGTAGACAGCAAGAAAATCCATGGGCAGGAGGGCCGCAAGGAAAGTAATGACAGTGATGGGAGAAGTAAAGTTTCAGGCTTGAAACTGTTTCCATTCCAGAGATCGGTGCATAAAATCACGCAGGGTTCTAAGAACAGATCTGTGTTTCAGCCCACTGCTATGACTTTCGATATTTTGTTGCAGATGTTTCCCAGCTGCAACCTTGCCAAACAAGCCTAGGTTTTTCTCAATGAATGCATTTCAAATTTTTTTTAAGCGGTGAAAAATGGCAATCACAAATGTCATTCACCTTGGAACCTACAATTCGAAA